>CAUYQG010099151.1:0-30067 GCA_963574415.1 Tarsius wallacei
CTGTAGTTCCAGCTACTTGGAAGGCTGAGGCGGAAGGATCGCCGGAGCCCAGCAGGTCGAGGCTGCGGTGGCTGGGAGCGGCCACTGCACTCCAGTCTGGGCGACAGAGTGAGACTCCAACTCAAAAAAAAAAAAAAAAAGAATCTCATATTAAATTAACTGTACATGGCGGCACATGCCTGTAATTGCAGCTACTTGGGAGGCTGAGGGATCACTCGAGTCCAGGAGTTCATAGCTGCAGTGAGCTATGATCATGCCACTGCTCCCCAGCCTGATGATAGAGACACTGTTGCAAAAAAAAAAAAGGTCAGATGCAGTTTATGTCTACCTATAATCCCAGCACTTTGGGAGGCCAAGGTAAGAGGATTGCTTGAGCCCAACAGTTCAAGACCAGCCTAAACAACATAGCAAGATTTCATCTATACAAAAAATTTAAAAGTTAGCTGGGCGTGGTGGTGCATGTCTGTAGTATCAGGTACTTGGGAGGCTGACGCTGAAGGATCACCTGAGCCCAGAAGGCTGTGGTGATCTGTGACCATGAATTCTCCCCTGAATGACAGAGTGAGACTCTATGTAAAAACAAAAAATTAATATCGATTTATTAGAGGCATCAAGTATATAGTCATAGCCAGATTTCTGAAATGAAGTCCCAAAATGATCTTTGTAGTTGTTTTTTATTTAAAAGTCCAGTATTCCATGAAAATCCTCTGCATGTGGTTGTCATGTTTCTTCAGGCTATTTTTTATTTACAACAACTGCTCCCTCCACCTCTCTCTGGTTTTTTTATTTTTATTTTATTTTTTGCCTTACAAGACCTTGACTGTCAGAGTCCAGGTCAGTTGAATTGTAGAATGTCTCATTAGCTGGATTTGTCTGATTGTTTCCTCATGGCTAGATTTAGGTTATTTTTTAGCAAGACTATGACAGGGGTGATGTTCACATACACCACATCAGGAAGCATGTGATGATATTTCTTCACCTCCCCCTCCCATTAAAGGTGATGTGAATTCTTTGCTCAGGTTTAGTAAGGTATAGCTTATATATAGTATAACTTACCCTTTTTATTATATACAAAGGGTGCCAAAAATGTATACACATTTAAGAAGGGAAAAACTGTATTAAAATTGTAATAATATATACTGATAACAAAAGATGAATGCAAGTCATTTTTGTGAAAGCTCAATATTTTATTTTTTATTTTTATTTTTTAGAGACAAGGTCTCACCAAGTCACCCAGGCTGTTCTCGAATCCCTGAGCTCAGACAATCCTCTCATCTTGGACTCCCAAGGTGCTAGGATTATAGGCTTGAGCCACCACGCCCGGCCTACCAGTCATTTTTGATTTCTGCAATTCCAAGAGGTGCTCAAAGTGATTACCATCAGTGTCCAGACATTTCTGATTATGGTGAACTAAAAGTAACACATAGATAACAGCGCTTAAAATTTGTATACATTTTTAAAGCCCACCCCGTAGTTCCATGAGTTGTATACACATACACAGTTATTTAATCATCACGTCACTCTAGATAGAGAATATGTCTACCATCCCCAAAAGTTCCCTCATGCCCCTTTGGACTCAGTCCTCTCTTGCCACCCCAAAATCTGGAAACCACAGGTCCGATGTCTTTTCACGAATGTCAAAGAAATGGAATCATACAGTGAAGCCTTTGGTTTTGGCTTCATTCATTTAGCGTAATTCTTTGGGGATTTATCCATATTGCTGATGTATCAATAGTTTGTTCCTTTTTGTTGATGAGCATTTCGTGGTATGCAGACTGCAAATGTTTTTTGTTCTTTAACTGTTGATGGACATTTGGGTTATTTCAAGCTTTTGGCTATTATGAATAAAGCTGCTATGAACATTTGTGTGGACTTATTTATGTTTCTGTTGGAGAAATACTCAGGAATGGGATTACTGGGTTGTATGGTAAGTGTATGTTTAACTTTATCAGAATCTGCTAAACCGTTTTCCACAGTGGCTATAGCATTTTGCATTCCCACCAGCAATGTATGAAAATTCTAGTTGTACTACATCTTTGGTAGCACTTGGTATTGTCAGTTTTGTCTTGTGGTAGGTGATACTAAATTAAATTATGTGGTATTATGGTGCCCATCAGATCTCTCCCTTGTAAATATTCCTCCGTACCTTTGTCATTAATAGAGCTTTATTTTTATTTTTTATTTTTTGAGTTGGAGTCTCACTCTGTCACCCAGGCTGGAGTTTAGTGGCATGATCACGGTTCACTGTAGTCTCAACCTCCTGGGCTCAGGTGATCCTTCTGCATCAGCTTCCCTAGTAGCTGGGACTACAGGCACGTGCCACCATGCCTCACTCATCTTTTAATTTTTTGTAGAGACGAGGTCTCACTATGTTGCCTAGGCTGCTCTTGAACTCCTAGACTCAAGCAATCCTCTTGAGGATTCAGCCTCTCAAAATGCTGAGATTACAGGCATGAACCACTGTGCCTGGTTTCTTTGTCATTAATAGAGAATAAAATTGTAGACAATACCTTGAGATCATGTGCACATCTTGTTTTATTTCATGTAATGATTTTGACATCTATTGATAATATTTGCCTGATATAATCATTATATGGGTAATTTCAAAACGGGATTTAAGAAAATTCTACTTTTTCTAAATTTATTAACTGATATTCCTCTGTAAAAAAAAAAAAAAAAAGTTTCTCCCTTTCCTTCCCCTCTGGTTTCATAGTATCTACACAAATGAATTTTCTTTTTTTTTTGAGTTGGAGTCTCACTCTGTCGCCCAGACTGGAGTGCAGTGGCCGCTCCCGCCACTGCAGCCTCGACCTGCTGGGCTCCAGTGATCCTTCCGCCTCAGCCTTCCAAGTAGCTGGAACTACAGTTGCGCGCTACCACACCCGGCTAATTTTTTTTTTTGATTTATTGTAGAGATGAGGTCTTGCCAAGTTGCCCAGGCGGGTCGCAAACCCACGGGCTCAGGCACACAAATGAATTTTCAAAACACAGTTCATTATAATCCATTATGTCATTGTTAATGTTTATGCTCAAACTGCTCTGGAATTGACTGTGGGAACTTCTTCAAGCTGGCTCTTGAGTCCTTTTGGCATATCTTCATCACTCTTTGAGCATGTCTTCCTCGGTTTTCCAGGCTCATCTTATACTTTCTTGGCATCGACTGGTTTCTTGGCATCAGCTGATTCCTTTCAGTGAGAAACCAATTCTGAGCACCTTGGTTCCTGGGGTAGCGTTGTTTCCAAACTATTTCAGTGGGCCTATGTGGGTTATATACTATATATTAAAAAACAATATTGATTTTTATACCTCCAATTCAAATCCAATACTAAGGGTTCCTTCTCATCTGTTCTCATTTCAAATGCTCTCACAGTGAGAACTTTGTTCTCCAAAATATTAATATACTTACTTATCTGTTTGATGCTATAACTGTATATAAAATAATTGGAGAATTATTATACTATGCACTTCACAAACAACAAAACTACTAAGTAAATTCAAGATTTTTTTTGTAGTTCTTTTTGTCCTTAGAGTATCACCTACTTATATTGTTTTCAAATATTACTTGAATTGGTTTATTTTTTCTCTGGTGTAATGTCAGCAATATGGTATACAATTAAGTTGGCCTGTATCTGCACTTAATTTTAGGGTTTGATTCATTTTTTTAAAATTTTACTTTTGAATGTGAGAGACATTTTCTTGATTTAACAAGGTAAGACTAATCTTGTTCTCAACAAGACACTGGATATGTTTCGCATGATAAGAGCAAGTTTCATCTAATAGAAGCACCCCAACCAAACAGTTTTGGTTTGTGGGTCAATCTAGTTTTGGAGGAAGGCTTCTAGTGAAAACGACAGGACCCAGTGACGTTATAACATGCCCTCCCACTATAAGTGGTAGTAAGTTGCTTTGGAACAGAGACGATGTCATTGAATCCCCAGAGCCTATGAAATGATCAGCACATGAAAGTTGTTGAATAAAACTTTACTGAATGAGTGGAAGGATGGACAAATAGATAAGTGGATGGAAAGAATATTTTAGTAAGTGAAAATGATGGGTTAACACCTACTAAGTTAGTTAGAACTGGGTGAAGTGTAATATTTATGTCATAAAAAGTAATGCATGTACAAACTTAGAGAAGGTGGGAATCTCGCCTTACTGACAATGTAAACAGAGAGATTTCACTGATGCAAGGTAATGCTGCTGAAAAAGCTCAAAACTATGATATATCTTTAGACTTTATTAAAATAAACATTTTCTGTATTTGTACAATTTTCAGAGAGTTACACTGCCCACTGCTCTGGTCAGATGGGTTCTGAAGTGCTGTGTCCAATTCCAGCCCACACACTTCTGAGAGGAACATTGCTGAGAGGAGGTCAAGGGGTCTGAAAACCCCGTCAAGGTACCAGATGTTGCGAGGCGTTGAGGTGGCTATCTCTGGAGAAGATTTTGAGATGAAATAACACCTCACCTCAAATTTGTGAAAGATTGTCAGAAGAGCAGAACAAAGACCAATTCATCAGCCCAGTATAAGAAATAATTTCTTACCGAATTGAACAGAAAAGAAATAAGACACTTCACACTGGTGAACTCCAAGCATGGTGAGGTCCATGTGTGGCACTATCTTCCAGGAATGTTAGAAGGGGACCCCCTGCTTGAGTTAGGTACAATGTGCCTGAAGGAACTGTCCCAGGGAAAGAGCCCACACCCTAAGCCTTTGGGTAATGTTGTCATCAGATAACCTTATTGCTTTCTAATCATTAACTTACTCTAGTAGCAGAGGAATATTTTCATGCAAATGATAGGTATGATTTCTGTGTCATTCACCATGTGGCTCTAAGCTGTATTTATTACATTCAGATCACAAATACCAATCCTTAAGACTCTTCATATAAAAGAGGCTTCCTGATCCAATCAATTTTTAAAATATTGCCTAGTATATCAATGAGAGCATATTAGAGGGTCTAAGAAAAAAGTTGTTTTACCTTTAACTCACGATTTCCTAAACATAGTTGCCAGTGGAACTAAATTTGCTTTAATCATGAAATGTCTCTCCTTCCAAGGTTTTTGTGGCTCTTTTTTTGTGTCTCCTCCCCCTAGGGTCATCTTTTAAGGCTGTTTCTTCAAGATGTGGCTGCAAATACTAAGTAAACCACAAGGTGGCTCTGCTAGCCTTACAGAATTAAGTTGCTCGGTCCTCCAAGCACCACCTGCAAGGATGGGCTTGAGTCTGTGCCCCACAGGGCTGGGATACACAGGTTACCTGTGTGCATGGACTATGTTAGAGCAATTGCACCTGACCCAGATGGGGTGATGTGGTCCAAAAAATGTTTTAAGTCCTGGGGTTTTCTAGTTGCCCTTTCCAAATTTCTTCTCCCTCCCTCCCGCTTTCCCTCCCTTTCTTCTTCTCTCTCTCCTCTCTCTCTCTCTCTCTCTCTCTCTCTCTCTCTTTTTTCAGATAGGGTCTTTCTGTTTTGCCCAGGCTGGAGTGCAGAGACATGATCATAGCTCACTGCAATCTCCAGTTCCTGGGCTCAAGAGATCCTCCTTCTCTGCCTCCTGAGTAGCTGGGACTATAGGTATCCTTCTAATTTTTTTTATTTGTAGAGATGGTGTCTTGCTATGTTGCTCAGGCTTGTCTTAAACTCCTGGCCTCAAGCATTCTGCCTTGGCCTCCCAAAGTGCTGCGATTAAAGGTGTGATACACTGTGCCTAACCCAAGATTCCATTTTGAGGATAAATTTCCTTAGAATTCATGAGTTGAGATTCTTCCTCCTGGTCAGTGAATAGCAGCAGCCCTTGCAATCTGAGAAGCCTTTTCCTGCAAAGTCACTATATATTTTCAGGTAGGCATATTTCGTTTCCTCCAAGGTCTTTGAGAACAAAGAGATGTGAAACAGGACGCTGAGCTGCTGGCACCTGTGGCTTAGCCCTCTGTATTGATGAATTAATTTTAATTAGCAGCAGCAGGAACAGTTCAGTGGTGTTCTGATCCTGATTGCACCATCATCAAAGAATTGATTTTGCAGGTCTATGCATGTTAATGAATGGAAAAAATAAGCATTGTCCTCAAAGCTAAGAGATATTTCTCACTGAGCTGAAAGAGCTTACACCAGCAGTGCTGAGGGTGGGCAGGAAGGCTAAATGGCTCCCAAGGGTTCCCGTTGTCCTTGTGGTTCCCAGTTCTAAGAAGGTCTATGTATCCATCGACAATACCTTCAGATACTGTCAGAAAATTTCTCTACCTCTTTGTAGCAGCTTCCTCTGGGTTACTCACCTTTTTATATACGTCCTCTCCCAACTTCAGGATTTCATTCATTCATTCAGCAGAAACATTTACACCTACTCGATGTAAAGTACATGCACTAAGTGCTAGAGAAGATTCAAGGATGAAATCCCCTGCCACGGAGATTAGGGAGAGGTGAGACATACAAATATGTAAGCGGCAAGTTATGGGCCAATGGTTCAACAGGACAGGGAGTGTACGCTGTGTGGAAATTTCACACTGTAGGTACTAACCTAGAACCCTGCATTCTGATGTGGAAGAGCCGAATTCTCTCCCAGAGGCTTGTCTGTGTTCAGTTACCATTTATTTTTTTAAACAACAGTCTGCAAGACACATCACTCTCTATCCCTGGGGCTCCAGGAAGGGTGTTACTGACAAGAAGGCAATCACACGAGGGGGCCGGGGGGGGGATATAAGACGGGACAGACGCGTAGGCTACTCCACGGGCTGACCAAGGATGTTTTCATGATAGTTCTACCCTGGAAGACATATTTGCTATGAAAACTTTTTTTTTCAAATGGGATTTTTTTTTTTTTTTGGAGCCAGTGTCTTACTCCACCGCCCAGGCTGCAGGACAGTGGCATGATCACGGCTCATCACAGCCTTGAACACCTGGGCTCAAGCAATCCTCCTGCATCAGCTGAGTAGCTGGGACTACAGGCACATGCAATCACACCAGGATAATTGTTTTATCTTTTGTAGAGACGAGCTCTTGTTACATTGCCCAGGCCGGTCTCCAAGTCCTGACTGCAAGTGATTCTCCCACCTTGGCCTCCCAAAGTACTGGGGTTACAAGCATGATTCATTGTGCCCAGCCCCACATGGGGTATTTTAATTTTAACTTTGTACTGGTAAAATTTTCAAGCATTCAAGAATAGTGCAACGGACATGTATATCATCACTAAGATTCAACAGTTATTAGTATTTTGCCACATTTGCTTTATCTGCCATTGTGTCCCCTTTTAAAGATGTTTCTTCCCTGAAACTAGGATCAAATTAAGGCTCACATGTTGGCTATGATGTCTCTTTAGCCCCTTTTAATCTAGGAGAGTCCCTACTTAAAAAACAAAACAAAACATTGATTGAAGATGGCCTATGTGAGGCAGTGAGAGTGAGTTTCTCCACCGGAGTACACCAAGAGAGAGTTTCCCCAGCACCCAGAGGGGACTGGGGTCAGCAGCATGCCCCGCAGTTCTTCAAAAGAATGACTATACCCAAAAGGAGAGAACAATCCATCGACCTGGGCTGAAACTGTCCAGACTCTCACTTGCACCACCACAGTCCACTGGCAGCCTCTGTACGCAGTAAGGAAGATGAGTGAGAAGGAATTTAGAAGGCCAGTGCTCCTGCTGTGCTCTTGGCAGGCCCCCTGAGCCTTGTAGTACTCAGTTCCTCATGGGAGACTGCCTTACATGCAGCCGTGCTCTGCTGAAGCCCACATGGCATGGTGCAGGAAAAAAGAAAGGTTTGAGCAGCACCAGCTGTCATTTCCCAGGATCTCAACCCTGGAAGGTAACATAGATGCTCTCTAGCCAGCTTGGGAAAGGACAGCCCCAAGGGCAAACTCCATGGCTGCAGACAGGTTGGGACAGGTTGCTGTGAGAACATCTGAGGCCCTGAGGCCAGTTGCACTTTGACATTCACAAGGAAAACTGCCTGAGGCCAAGCTGGGAAGCTGGGTGGGACTCATTACCATAGCAACCTCACTCTCTGTGTAAACTCTTCTGTGCCTGCCCTGCAAAATAGGGTTTCTCAGGTGACCTGGGACTCCCTCTTAATCCCTACTGGGGTAGCCAAGAGTGCACTGTAGTGGGGTACTCAAGTTCCTTCCCCCCACACTCTACCCTTCTCTTGGAGGCTTAAGACAGAGCACTTGAGTCACCCCCAGAGCCCCACCCTCCACCTAGGTTGGTTGGGCACTTCCTTGGAGCAACACGCACTAAAAAGAGAGCCCACAGCCACCATCACAGCTGGCTTTCTCTTACAAGTACCATCTCCTGGCTGGAGGTCAAATTACAGCACAACACATTGGATATGATACCTCAGCTTTGGGGAAGACATGATCCCAAACCCTAGCTAATACCACTTCCCAAGCCACTCCAGTTATTCAAGACAACTCATTTGTGAGCCAGTGCAAAAACCCAGCACAGGACAGCTACAGCTGGCACTTGAGAAACTCACCATATCAAGGCTATATATAACCAAAGAAACACTACAGTGCCTATATCAGCCCCCTGCCAACCACAGATAAGAAAAAGTAGTCTACCAAAATGAGAAAGAATCAGAAAACTAACTCTGACAATAATAGAAAAACAGCTTCCAACACCCCTAAAAGAACACACCAACTCTTCAGCAACGAACCCTAACCAAAATGAAATATTTGAAATTCCAGACATAGAATTCAAAAGATTGACTATAAAATTGATCCATAAACTTCAGGAGAAAACTGAAAACCAACATAGAGATTCACTTAACTCACAAAGACTCCTATAGACTAAAGGGGTAGGGGAAAATGTTCTATACAAATGGAAACCAAAAATAAGCAAGAGTAGCCATTCTCATATCAGATAAAACAGACTTTAACAACAGTAAAAAGACAAAGATGATTATTATATAATAGTAAAGGGATCAATACAATGAGAAGATGTAACAATTTTAAATATATATGTCCCTAACACCAGAGCCCCCAGCTTTATAAAACAGACACTACTAGGCTTTAAAAAAGAAACAAACAAAAATGCAATAATAGTGGAAAACTTCAACAACACACTGACTGCAATAGTCAGATCATCAAGGCAGAAAGTAAAAAAGTAATCATTGGAATTAAATTGGACTCTAGAGCAAATGGAATTAACAGACATCGAAGGAACATTCTATCCCCAAACAAGAATATACATTTTTCTCATCAGCACATGAAACATTCTCTAAGATAGACCATATGATAGGCCACAAATCAAGTCTCAATAAATTCAAAAAAGATTGAAATCATATCAAGCATCTTTTCAGACCACAGTAGACTAAAATTAGAAATTAATTCCAAGAAGAACTTGATAAACCAAACAAAAACATGGAAGTTAAACAATCTGCTCCTGAATGATCCTTGGGTCAACAATGAAATCAAGATGAAAATTTAAAAATTCCTGAAAAGTAATGAAAACAATGAAACAAGTTATCAAATCCTTTGGGACAGAGCCATAGCTGGGCTCAGAGGAAAATGTATAGTGTTTCAGGCCTACATTAAGACTGAAAGATTGCATATTGACAACTTAGCATCATACCCTCAAGGAACTAGAAAAAACACTAACAAACCAAACCCAAAGCTAGTAGAAGAAAACAACAAAAACACCACCACCACCACCAACAACAAAAAGAAGCAAAGATCAGAGCAGAACTAAATGAAGTTGAAATTAAAACAAAGGATTAATGAAACAAAAAGTCGGTTCTTTGAAAAGATAAACAAAATTGATAGACTTCTAGCTAGATTAATTAAGAAACTAAGAGAGAAGATTCAAGTGAGTTCAATCAGAAATGAAAATGGAGACATTACAACTGATATCATGAAAATTCAAATGATCATCCAAGATTATTATGAACACCTTTATGCAAATAAATTCTAGATAATCTAGAGGAAATAGATAAGGTATTGGAAACATACAACCCCCCAAGCTTGAATCAGGAAGAAATAGAAACTCTGAACAGACCAATAAAGAGTAGCAAAACTGAAACAATAATTAGAAGTCTCCCAACAACAAAAAAAGTCCAGGACCTGATGAACTCACAGCTGAATTCTACCACACCCTCAAAGAAGAACTGGTACCAATTTTACTGAAGCTATTCCACAGGATTGAAGAGAATGGAGTCCTCCGTAACTCATTCTATGAGGCCAGTATCACTCTGATACCAAAACCAGGAAAAGACACAACAAAAAAAGAAAACTACAGACCGATATCCCTTATGAACATAGACATGAAAATCCTCAACAAAATATTAGCAAGCCAAATTGAACAACACATAAAAAAGATAATATACCAAGACCAAATGGGTGTCATCCCAGGGATACAAAGGTGGTTCCACATATGCAAGTCAATAAACGTGATACACTACATAAACAGAACTAAAAATAAAAAACTTGTGACTGTTTCAATAGATGCGGAAATAGCATTTTATAAAATCCAGCATCCCTTCATGATAAAAACCCTCATCAAAATAGACAAAGAGGGAGCATTCTTCAAAACAATAAAAGCCATATACAACAAATCCACAGCCAATGTCCTCCTGGATGAAGAAAAGTTGAGCGCATTCCCCTTCAGAACTGAAGCAAGCAAGGACACCCACTTTCATCACAGTTATTCAGCAGAGTACTAGAAATCCTAGCCAGAGCAATCAGGCAAGAAAAAGAAATAAAGCATGGCCAGATTGGAAAAGAAGAAATCAAGCTATCTCTTTATGCTGACAATATGATCTTATACCTACAGAATCCTAAAGACTACTCCAAAAGACTCCTGGACTTGATAAATAAATTTGATTAAGTTTCAGGACACAAAATTAACACACACAAATCAGTAACACTACTATACACCAATAGCAACTTAGCTGAGAATCAAATAAAAAACTCAATTGCATTTACTATAGTAGACAAAAAGCTAAAATACCTAGGAATATATTTAATCAAGGTAGTGAAAGATCTCTCCAAGGAGAACTACAAAACACTGATGAAAGAAATTGTAGAGGACACAAACAAATGGAGAAACATCCCATACTCATCGATTGGAAGAATCAACATTGTCAAAATGACCATGTTATCCAAAGTAATTCATGGATTCAACACAGTCCCTATCAAACAACCAATGCCATTTTTCACAGAATTAGAAAAAATAATCCTAGAATTCATATAGAACTAAAAAAGAGCCAAAATAGCCAAAGCAGTCCTAAGCAAAAAGAACAAATCGGGAAGCATCACATTATCTGACTTTATACTACAAGGTTGTAGTACCAAAACAGTATGGTACTGGTACAAGAGCAGAACACATGGACCAATGGAACAGAATAGAGAATCCAGGAAAAACAACAACAACAACAACAAAACGTAAATACCTACAATCAACTAATCTTTGACAAAACAGAGAAAAACACACACGGGGGAAAGGACACCATATTCAACAAAGGATGCTGGGAAAATTGGATTGCTACATGTGCAAAACTGAAAGTTGATCTCTATCTCTCTCCATATACAAAAATTAACTAAAGATTAATTAAAGACTTAAATGTCAGACAGGAAATAATAAAAATCCCAAGAAAAAATTCTTCTTTACATTGACCTCGGCAAAAAATATATGGCTAAAACCCCAAAAGTAAATGCAACTAAAACAAAAAAAACCCAAGTGGGATTTAATTAAACTAAAAACCTTCTGCACAGCATGAGAAATAATCAACAGAACAAATAGGCAACCTACAGAATGGGAAAAGATATTCACAAACTATACTTCTGATAAAGGGCTGATATCCAGAAACTACAAAGAACTCAAACAAATCAGCAAGAGAAATGCAAATGATGTCATTAAAAAGTGGGCAAATGATGCATGAACAGACATCTCTCAAAAGAAGAGATACAAAAAGCCACAAAACATGAAAAAATGCTCAATTCAGTCAGAGAAATGCAAATTAAAACTACAATGAGATACCATCTTACATCAGTCAGAATGACCTTTTTAAAAATCAAAAAACAATAGATGCTGACATGGACGCAGCGAAAAGGGAATGCTTATACACTGCAGGTGGGCATGTCAATGCATACAATCTCTATGGAAAGCAGGATGGAGATTTCTGAAGCGAACAGTAGATCTACCATTTGATCCAGTAATCCCACTACTAGGTATCTCCCAAAGGAACAGAGGTTGTTATATGAAAAAGACACTTGCATCTGCACGTTCACTGTGGCAAAATTCACAATTGCAAAGATGTGGATTCAACCTAAATGCCCACCAACTGATCAGTGGATAATGAAAATGTGGCATGCTTACACTGTGAAATACTGTTCAGCTATCAAAAATGGCAAAATAATGTCTTTTGCTGCAACTTGGATGGAATTGGAGAACATCATCCTAAGTGAACAAACTCAGGAACAGAAAACCAAACACTACGTGTTCTCATTTATAAGTGGGAGCTAAACTAAGGATACGTAAAGACATAGAGAATGGTGTCATGGACACTGGAGACTCACGGGAGGCGAAAGCCAGGATGGAGGGATAGAAAATCACCTGTTGAGTACAATGTGGGCAGTTGGGTGTAGTGGGTACACGTAAAGCCCAGACCAAAAACTATCTGTATGCCCCAAAGCTATTGAAATAAAGAAAAAAATTAAAAAGAGATCTGTGACTGGATTACACAAATATGTTTGAAGTTAGAAACAACTATTTAAAAGAAGTACAAAAAAATTGAAATTTTGAAGAGACCACGTATAATGTCTTACATGTTATGGAATGTCCCATTTTCTGGATTTGTCTTAAAACTTGTCCCATTCTTCTTTTGTCTTTCCCAGAAACTGAATGTTAGGTATAAAGATGGTTCTAAATGCACAGCCCTTCTGGCTTAATTTTTCTAAGAAGTACATCTTTAGTCTTCTACTTGGTTAGCAGGGGGATTCTGGGATTTTGCTACACCTTAAAGGCTTTCAGTCAGTATGAAAAAGACAAGTGTTAGCAAAGATGTGGAGAAATGAGAACCCTCATATACTACTGGTGGGAGTACAAAATGGTGCAGCCACTTTGGAAAACCAGTTGTCCGTTTATTTATTTATTTATAGTTGGAATCTCACTCTGTCGCCCAGACTGGAGTGCAGTGGCACACTCACAGTCACCCCAGCGTCGACTTGCTGGGCTCCGGTTATCCTTCCGCCTCAGCCTTCCAAGTAACTGGAACTACAGGCATGTGCTACCACACCTGGCTAATTTTTTATTTATGTAGAGACGAGGTCTCACCAAGTTGTTCAGGCTGATCTCGAACCCCCCAGGCTCAGGCAATCCTCTCACTTTGGCCTCTCAAAGTGCCAGGATTACAGGCTGAGCCACTGTGCCCAGCCTATAGGATTTTTAAAAAGAAAGTGGTTTATAATCTGATGGATTTATACACATGTTAGAATGTTGTGAGAGAGAGACAAAGGGAAGGTAAACACTGGCCATGGTATATTTTTATTCTATTTCTCTGCCCCACTGAGAGCTCTGTTGCCTTGGTCTGTTTCCTCACTATTTCTGTTGTCCACTCATGTGATCTTGAGTCAGCCATATAGGAGGGAAGGTCAAATATGTTCTAACTAATATCAGGCAGGCTCTGACCCATCTGTGGATGGTCCCCAAGGTTCCTGCTATGCTAGGCTAATGCCATTTACTTGGTAGATTGTGGTGAGCTCTATGATGTCCCAGGGGAGGATCAAGCACAGCTGGGGCAAAGGAAGGCTTTGGAGCAGAAGCTTGAATAACTATTGGCAGAATAACTAAGGAGGCTTGGGACAATCGTTATTTGCCACCTGGTTTGGAATTGTTTTAGGATTTTAATAGCCAGTATGGCTGTTTATAACCTTGTCATGGGCTCTGTTCCTCATCTGTAAATGGGATAATATCCAAGCTGTCTTAAAGAGTTATTGAAACATGTATATAGATATTCTTTGAGCACAGTAAAGCTTGTCTAACAGAAATAGAAAAGTTTTTGCTCTGGCAGTAACTACTTTCTGCTGGGGAGGTGGGAGCTCATGGAGGCTGAGGTTGTCGGGGGGCAGACTCCAATCCGAGAGTACTTGGAATTCCAATAAAAGTAAGAATTGGGAATGAACGATGGGGTTGGACAGACAGCGACTGGAGCCAAAGTATGGGGTGCCAGGATGGAAGCTCTGGGAAGAGGAAATTAGGACTCCCCTCCCCACCTCCCAGGGCCTGTTTCTTGCGACTGCCCTTCACTGCTGGCACCCTGAAGTGTGATTCTGGGTGGTTGGCAGGGGATGGAGAGAAGAGCAAACCCATATTTCAGCTATGACCCCATCAGAGAATTCATTGTTTTCCGCCAAAGGGAATATAATTACAAGTGCCTTGCTCATAACCGGTACTTGTTACCTATTTGATGATTAACCTGCAATAGTACTAGTAGCAGGATGCAAGAGAACACAAGACAGGACACAGCACTCAATTAGTGAGAGGCAGAAAGCAACAGGACTATGAAAATGGAAGAAAATTCATTGTTTGGAAATAAGTAATTCATGGCAGGCATGCTTCAGAGCATATTGGGATGAAGCAATGTCTTTATTATTATTTCTTGATTTATTCATCTAATATAAAAACCCATGACATCTTTTGATAGACAAAGACTTCTCTTACATGGTGCTGCCATCACCCTATCCTTCTAATGTACTTGTCTTAGTCCACTTCATGCTGCTAAATCCTGGCCCGCTAGTCATTTACTAGCGATGTCTCTGGACAAGTAGCCTGTGTGTCAAACGTTGCCACATTTGACAAATACAAATACAGGATGCCTACCTACATCTGAATTATTTCTAATTGCCTTTGCATATGTACACCAAAATAAGAGGAAAATATTGCATGGAACATAAACTAAAAATTATTTCTTTATTTGAAATAAATTATAAGTATCTAAATTACATGCCTCTATATTTTTCCAATGATTTGGCTCTCCTTAATGGTTCCTTGTTTTGTAGAAGTTACCTATGAAATTCCTTACAGTTGCAGTCTGAGTTCCACTGACATTGTAACATATTTTCTACAGTGGTCACACCCAACTCATTTCATTCTCTTGTTCATCGAAGTTTCATTCATGAGAAAACATACTCAACATTAGCCTTATGAGTCAATACATGGAGCACATACTGGCATAAAGTTAATAACTCGGAGAACTCTTCAAATATGGTTTATAGAAGTACATAATACCATCTTTCATGGCATAATTTGCTTTTCTGTTCTTTAGAATTGCATTGCATTTCTTGATCTTTTTAATAATTCACTGATGAAAGAGAGCACTGTCATCAATTTTTATTCCCTTTTTTTTCAACGTGTTGTATGAACATTTCACATGCTCCAGGCTGGAAGTCCATGTAAAAGAACAGAGTCTTTAGGGGATGAAACCATTTTAAAAGTTAGTCATTGCCAGGTTTTGTGGCTCAGCCTGTCATCCCAGCACTTTGGGAGGCCGAGGCGAGTGGATTGCCTGAGCCCGAGGGCTCAAAACCAGCCTGGGCAACTTGGTGAAACCTTGTCTCTGCAATAAATCAAAAATTAGTTGAGCGTGGTAGTACATGCCTGTAGTTCTGGATACTTGGAAGGCTGAAGTGGAAGAATCTCTGGAGCCCAGCAGGTGGACACTGGTTTGGTCATGAGTGTGTCACTGCAATCCAGCCTGGGTGACAGAGTGAGACTACAACTCAAAAAAAAAAAAAAAAAAAACAGTTAGTCATGGCAAGTGCCATAATAATTATCCACTTCAAGCAGGACTTTCTTCTCCTGTTCACAAATAATATTGTTCCTTTTAAAAACAGCCTTGCCACTTAAAGGGATAACTTTTTTGTCACTATTTTCTTTGATGCAGTCAACAAGTTTCTTCAAGTAACGGAGTACTTCCATAACGTTGTTTGCTCTTCCAATTTGCATAATCCTGTTGCTAAAGAGATATTCAAAATTATGAACAAGAAATTAGAAGGCTTATTCAATGGATTTATTTAAAAAGCCAACTGCATTTGTTAAAGAGAACCAACAAGGTTTTGAATGCTAGAGAATTGAAAAACTGTGTCAGGAGTTTGTAAGACCACCCTTATACTCAGAAATTTATTAGAAGATAGATTTAACCATTACAAAATGTATATGTTCTTCAAAGCATCATGCTGTGTATGATAAAGACATACAATGTTATTTGTCAATTAAAATAAATAAATACTTTTTTTTTTTTTACAAAAAGAAAATATTAGAGTTAAAAAAATTTTTGTTAGAAGAACACCTGGGACTCAGCATATAGTTGTATTCATGACTAAGACGTATTACAGGGATGTGGTAAGCATGTACAACTGGACCATAGGGAAAAAGATACTGCGTGGGTCTGGAAGAATCAATGTGCCAGCATCCCTTCCTCATGCGAGGGGACATGCAGAATGCATTCCTCTCCTCGTAACGTATACAAGGGGGGACCTCCCAAAAAACCCAGAATTTATTAAAAAGTGTGTGTTTATTCCTACCTGTTTAATCTCCATTCACTTTGAAAGTACAGGCTGGGCATGGCAGCTCAAGCCTGTAATCCCAGCACTTTGGGAAGCCGTAGTGAGAGGATTGCCTGAGCCCACGGGTTCAAGATCAGCCTGGGCAAGTTGGCGAGACCTCCTCTCTACAATAAATGGAAAAATTAGCTGAGTATGGTAGCATGTGCCTGTAGTTCCAGTTACTTGGAAGGCTGAGGTGGAAGGATCACCTGAGACCAGCGAGTCAATGCTGGGGTGGCCGTGAGCACGCCACTGTACTCCAGCTTGGGTGACAGAGTGAGACTCCAACTCAAAAAAAAAAAAAGAAAAGAAAAAGAAAGTACTCTTCATTTGATGCAATACACCTATTGGGAAGCTTTTTCCACTGCTCAAAACATTTTTGAATTCATCAATTTGATGCGTTTTAGTGAATCTGCCATTTTTTTGTTTCTCCTCTTCCACATTGGCAAAACTTTTCTCTTTGAGGACGTTTTTCATCCAAGGAAACAAACAAAAAAAGGTCTCTCAAAAAAAGGGTGAGATCAGGTGAATAGGGAGAATGAGGCAAAGGGGTCATGCCACTTTTGGTCAAAAACTGCTGAATACTCAGCGCAGTGTTGGCAAGTGCCCTTGTAAATCACCCATCATGAAATGGCCAAATGTGTTGAAAGAATCTCCAAAAACAAATTCACTGAAGCCGAACACAGCCTCTCACAACAATACTAGCTGGTACACTAATGCAGATTGGTTCCTAGAACACTTACCTAGTAGGGAAAGCCTGTACTACAAGGGGAACCAATAATTCTGGGGGTTTTTTTGGATCCCTTTTGTATGCAATGTTTCTGGCCCAAAAAAGCCCATTTAGTGTCTTAGACCAAGCTTTTTAAAAATTTTTTAAAAAATATTTTTATTTTACAATAGTTTTAGACTTTTCTGTGCTGATTCTATGAGGTCTGACAATTAAGTTTGCAAACTCATCCTAAAAAGTGCTACATACCTCATTGCTGAGTATCCCTGCAGTCACCTTCCAGGGACTCCCCTTGGGAAGTTATGCACCAATGGCAGTGCCTGTTCACCAGTCAAAGCAATTTTGGAACTCTTTTTCTGGAATGACCATTAGAGCTGTTGTTACAAGAATGTCAGAATTTGAATTAGAGCAACAAACAAGCATTAACTTTCTTATTAAACTTGGCAAGAGTGGAAGTGAAATCAGGGACATGTTAGTCCAAGTTTATGGGGATAATGCCATGAAGAAAATGACAGTGTACAAATGGATTAAATTTTTGTTTTTTTGAGTTGGAGTCTCACTCCTTCACCCAGACTGGAGTGCAGTGGCATGCACACGCACGGCCACCCCAGTGTCGACCGTCTGGGCTCCAGTGATCCTTCCGCCTCAGCCTTCTGAGTAGCTGAAACTACAGATGTGCACTACCATGCCCAGCTATTTTTTATTTTATTTTAGAGACGAGGTCTCGCCAGGTTGCCTGGGCTGGTCTCGAGGATTAAATGTTTTTCTGAGGCGAGAGAAAGCATCATTGATGAAGAGAGGTCAGGAAGGCCAGTAAGGAGCAGAACTGAAGAAAACATTGCAAAAATTTGTCGAATTGTATGTTAAAATTGTTGGCTGATTGTGAAAAGCATAGTGGGTCAAATAAACATCAACAGAGAAACAGTTAGGAAAAACTTGGCATGAGAAAGATGTGTGCAAAAATGGTCCCGCAGGAGCTCTTGCATCATGACAATGCACCAGCTCACACAGCACTGTCTGTAAGGGAGTTTATTAGCCAGAAAACAAATAACTGTATTGGAACACACTCCTACTCACCTGATCTGGCCCCCAGTGACTTTTTTCTTTACCTAAAGATAAAGGAAATACTGAAAGGAAGACATTTTGATGCCATTCAGGACATCAAGGGTAATATGATGACAGCTCTAATGGCCATTCGAGAAAAAGAGTTCCAAAATTGCTTTGATGGGTGTACTAGGTGCTGGTGTTAGTGCATAACTTCCAAGGGGGGTGACCCTAGTGATATTCAGCAGTGAGGCATGTAGCCTTTTTTTCTAGGATGAGTTAGTGAGCTTAATTTTCAGATCACATAAGTTATTTCTACTTAGTGGTAGTTACTTGTTCTCAACCTAAAGCTTTGGTCCTAGAACTATTTTTCTCTTTCATGAATATAAAAAATAGGTATTTTTACTTCATAGTCCTCTATTTTTGTTTGCTCTCAGCCAAACTTGCAAGAGAGACCATAAAGAATTGTTCACATTGGTCTTGGGGGGATACAATTTTCAGCTAATATTGCCACTTAAGTGACTTAAGGACCAAAGAGTGGCAGAAAAAAAGATCTAATTGCTAAAATCTTGTAATTTGTTGAAAAAGGCTGAATACAATACCTTTAGGGCATTCTGACAAAGTCAACATAGGATGCAGGGCGAAACTATTAAATATAAGGCAAGTTCTGGATATAGAGGACGTCTGGTAAGCCTATCCTGGGAAACCGTTCGGAGATCTTCCTCTGGCCCAGGAGAGTCTTGCTACTGAAGTTGGAGGCAGTGTGGGACACAGGGCATGAGCAGCCTCCCCATGACCCCCATCACGCCCCCACGATGTCCCCATCAGAGTGATGACCCTCCTCTTTTCCGGCTGTGGCATGAACCTGGTTGGTACCAATGGGCTTTTAATATGCTCCGTGTCCGACTGGGATAAACATCTCACCTCACCAATCCTTCCTCCTCCTCCTCACCAAAGGAAGTGTCTTTCCAGTGAGGTGAAGGTGAGGCTGGATGTGGAGGTGACCCACCCCCATTCTGGGGCTTGGAGGAACCACAGCCAGCCCTGTAGAAAGAGTGGCGGAAATGTCTTCTCAGTCCGTGAAGTGAGACTTCATGGCCTCCCAAGAAGCCTGGATCCTGGGCAACAAAGCAGGGGTCACCTGCTTGGTTCCATCTGAGACTCGGTCCCTGTCTTTTACTTGCCCTATGACCTTGGCCGAGTGGCTTCACCTTTCTGAACCCCAGCGTCCCAGCTGAAAAGTGGACATAACAATCAGTGTTTGCATTTCAAGGTCCCTGTGAGGGTCTGATGCTGCACATTTGGGTCATCTGGGGAGCTTGAAAAACCAGCCCACCCTCCGAGATTCTGAGGTAATTGGCATGGGATGGGGCTTGAATGTTGGTATTTTTAAAAGCTTTCCAGATGATTCTCACTCACAGCCATAGTTTGACGACTAGGTGCTCTGATGGGAAAGTGTGTTCTACCGTGACTTCCTACAGGTGCCAGCCACTGCTTTGATGATCAAGGGGCGCCACACCACCCATTTCCCCAAAATTATCCATCATGAAATAAGATAAGGACGATATTATTATCCCTATTAGAAAACACCATGGACTCAGCCCAGTGTGCCTCTCTCAAAGGCTTCTGCTTCTCTTCCCCCTAGCCTGGAATGAATCTGAAGTCCAAGGGCGGGAGCTCCTGCTCGTCCCCCTCCCATCCCCATCTCCCATCCTATTGTGCTTTGTAGCCCTGTAGACTTACATGGACGCTGAGGTGTTTTCAGGGAAGTGCTGACACTTCACAGCCAAGCCCTGATGGTGCAAATCTGAAAACACAAGCAGGGATTTCTTCCTGCTGGGGCACTCATTAGCCGGTGATGCATAAGATCGTGCATGAAGGAGGGGCGTACCCTGCAGAAGAGTGGGTCCTGAAGATTTGTTTCCAGACCTTGAAATAGAGGTGGAGGTGGGGAAGCCCAATGTCTGATTCATTCAAGCTTCTCGGATCAGTCCTCTTGCTTATTTCTACCTGGAACTTTCTGAGCAGCAGACTCACTCTACATCATGATTGGGGATGAAATCTCTGGAATCTAGAAGCCTCGCCCCCAAAGTGCCCCCCCCATTCTTTCTCATTTACTATGAGGATCTAGATCTGTTTTTATCTTGCTTCCTAAGAGAATCATATTATTTCAGAGTTGTTGAGAAACTTTGAAAAACCAGGAGTGCAACTCTTTTTCTTACAGATGAGGTCATGGAAGGTCAGGGAGATGATGGGTCCTACTCAGTGTCAGTCAACTGGAATAACAGAACATTGGCAAAGTTGCTGCTTTGCCCACCCTTGGCTCACAGGCAATCGGATGACCTTTTGCCAGTGAGCACACGTTGTAGATGTTCCCTAATAGATCCAATTTCAAATATTCTACCCCACAATCAGACAACTCTGTTAGATTTTCTACTTTAGATCCACTATATAAATGTGACTTCTGTCAATGAAATTGAAGGCAAAACTCTCAAATTCCAGTTATAAACTTTTAGGTCTTGGAATCTTGTTAGAAATCTGATAAAACCTACGAGCAGTCTCCCCAGAAAAATTCTACTTACATATGCAAATACACTTTTGCGTGCCATTTTGAGGGTTTTGTAGTCACTAATGTCTACAAAGTAGAGGTTCAGAATCCCTGATCTGCAGGTATCAATGTTGGCATTGGTGGAGAGAATAGAGAGAGAATAGAAGGCTGAGGATGCAGGTGTAAGCTGGCAGCACTCAAGTCAGAAGTGCTACAATCATGTCACACACTTCACACCCTGCAAAGAATCTTTAATCCTCACCAGACTATGCATAGTAGCGGATTCCAATTTTGTCCAGAGGAAGTGGAGGATCAAAAAGTTCAGGGGACTATTTCACTTTTTAGGAAAAATGGCCAAAGCAGAACTAAAACCGATCTTCTTTGTGCTAGTCTAGCATGTTCTCAAACAAGCTACTTGTCTCAGAATCCTTTGTGACAAGGACAATTAAGTGCCAACCATTTTGAAATGCTGCTCTCTTTAAGGTCTCTCAAGAACAATTCTTGAATAACAGTATCAGGAAGAGACTCATGAAATGGCCCAAAGCAATACTAACCTACAGCTATTTTCTGGGCTCTCTCTCTTTGAGACCCTGGGGCAGTTCTCAGAGCAGAGAGGTTATG
Source organism: Tarsius wallacei (assembly GCA_963574415.1). Classification (NCBI taxonomy): domain Eukaryota; kingdom Metazoa; phylum Chordata; class Mammalia; order Primates; family Tarsiidae; genus Tarsius; species Tarsius wallacei. The sequence goes on from CAUYQG010099151.1 coordinate 21,470, forward strand.
ACTCAGGTTGAGTTATCATCACTAGCTTGGTGACTTAGATTCCCTCCTCACCATTGACTTTCCCAAGAGTTATCCCCAAGCAATGGTGCCTGATGTGTAATCATTAGAACTTGTTTATTTTGGCTCCAAGAGCTGTAGTTGTTTTAAAAGTAAAAGGTGTATCTTTTCTATCCTGTTCTGAGTTATCTAGTCTTTTTTCCCCCCAAAAGATAAAGGAGAGTTTTGAAAGTGTGAAGGAGACAGAACACTTGCCAAAATCTTAGAAAAGAGTGCCAAAGGTGGGGGGTGGTGAGGTAGGGGAGCAAGACAACCAATTTTACTTATTTCATAAGAAAAAAGAATTCTACGGTGGGACAACATAGAAAGTCCATCTATAAGTCATCCATCTCAGTCGCCCTTTCTATAATACTTCTCCCAATTCCAAGCAAGTGGAACAAATTCAAGTCCTTCAAGGTCTCACTACTTATAATCCTTGGATCCATCACTTGTACAATAACTTGGGCAGACAAAATGGGGAGAGACATGCTGTTTTCATCTTCATGTGAGTTATTGTGGTCTTTTGTCAGAGGACAACTGAGAGCTTGTTTTCTCAGGAAAAAGAACCAAAACCCTGTAGAACACTTGATAGGAGACAGTGAAACACATAGGGGGCAGTTCTTTACAGGGAGGTGGAAATGAAACACACAAGCTCCCTGATTTCATGATGAGATCAAGGGCAGTCACTAAGTAAAGATCTGATGTGAGCCTTGAGATTCTCCTCCCTGCAGAGGGTGGTAGGTGCCAAAGCAGAGAGGGTGAGGACCCAGAAGGTCCACCCAGTCTCAGGGACTGGAGAAATGATGCCAGTTACCCTTATCCTGAAATAGGGCAAACGTATAGATTCCTGCAGGCTTCAGACCTGATTTGGGGCCCCAAACTATCCCATGGACAACAGCTTGAGAAGGGGGGAAGGAAGGAAGTGAGGAGAAGGGAGAAAGTGGAGGTCTTTTTTCATTTTTTAAATCTGGTCTCTTCCTTAGGGAGGGATGAGAGTTGGTTTTGATAGGGGAGTGTGACACAGAACGTGAGGGCTCTGAGCATCCGAGAGAGGGCTGTGAAGAATGATGCCGCCTCAAATGGGAGGTGGGGAGGCTAGAAAACACATGTTCCAACCTCCTAAATGGATCCAGGGCTGGCTCTGGGAAAGCTCTGTATGAATCTTAGAGATGTCCTCTTCAGAGAACATGGTGTGGCTTAAAGCCTGTTGGATGAGATTGTAACTCATTTATAAGCCAAATTATCTCACAAGGACACCATTTACCTCCCTAAAGAGTGGCGGGAAAGGATTCACTCATCTCTCTCGTGGGAGACAGGTCAGCGAGCCATGGAGGGAGTTGTAATCTTCACCTTGGTGAATTCTCTGGCCTGAAGAAAGAAAAAACAAGGGAACTTGAAGTTGGTTTTGCACTGATGGAAGACAGACTGAATACCCAGGGGGTGACTGCTAAGAAGGTAGAAAATAGTGCCCAGGCAATAGCTGGGAGAGTGAGATAACAAGTTTTTATATTTCCTAACAAAATTCAGAGCAAGCCATAGAACAACAAGATTCCAGAGGCCCCAGAAAATACCCCCCACAGTGGCAGATGGTGCACCCCAAAGCAGAGCAGGATGAGGACACAGAGCATCTGCTCTGGAAGTCAGGGGTCCTTGCAGGGGACTGCCTACCTTTCCCCCAGAAAGGGGAAATAGCAGGTCTGGGGGAGCCACTGTGAATCTGAACCTCTATTTCATATAGATTGCTCAGAGAGGCAGAGAGGAAAGTGGGAAACTGAGAGGGTTTTGGAGGAGCTAGAACCAAATGAACAGACTGGACACCAAATCCCAATTCAAGGATTGAGACTGGATAAAGATCCAGAAATAAGTTTTCCCAGGTTCAAGCAAAAGGAGGAAAAACCTAACCATGAGCTGGATGTTAAAGTCAGGTCATTTTTTGGGAAGGATTTTCCTGTGTGAAGGACAGTCCTTCCTACTTTGGGGTTTTTCCAAATGGTTTATTTTTAATTTCATTTTTTAATAAAATGACCTGGTAATTCAAAACTGTGTTGTTTTGTGAGTTTTTTGTTTTGTTTTTATGAATGAGGCAATTTATTAACCCAGCATCGTTTGTTCTATTGCTTCTTGTTGGCAGCTGCCACCTGTCCGGCGATTCTGTTCAGATCTTTCTGTCGCTGAGGTGTCAGTTTGCAGCCCCCATCTTGGTCCTTTTCCACCGTTTTCAGCCACTCCAGGGCTTGAAGGACCCGGCAGGCCTCACTCTTGAAACCTCTGCTGAAGGGGCTGGGCATGACGCCATTTCTCCGATGTCCCCCAAAGATCTTGGTCATGGAGCCCACCCCCGCACCGCCCCGAAGGTACATGTACCCTGCTGTGGAAGCAGTTTGTGTGCAGAACCGGTTCTCATCATAGGGAGCAAGCTCTTTGTACTTGGCCAGTTTGACTGTGTCTACCCATTCGGGAACATTCAGCTTCCTGAACTTTTTGAGGAAGGCTGCCAGGGCTCTGACGAACTCCTGCTGGTTCACGTCTTTTACAGCAACTCTGGGCATCGAGCTGCCTCTGCGCTGCCTGTCAGGGGAAAGGGCATTTTGTGAGTTTTTGTTAAAATGTTCTTATTAAGTCGGGCGCAGTGGCTCAAGCCTGTAATCCCAGCACTTTGGGAGGCCAAGGGGAGAGGATTACCTGAGTCCAGGGGTTTGAGACCAGCCTGGGCAACATAGTGAGACCTCGCCTCTACAATAAATCAAAAAATTAGCCAGGAGTGGTGACGTGCACCTGTAGTTCCAGCTACTTGGAAGGCTGAGGCAGAAAGATCGCCTGAGCCCAGCAGGTGAAGCTGCGGTGGCCGTGAGCATGCCACTGCACTCCAGCCTGGGTGACAGAGTGAGACTCTGATTTTTTAAAAAAAGTTCTTATTAGGCAAAATAAAACATTGTCAAACGTACATGAGTTCTTTTAATTTTCATTTGTCCATGAACTCTAGGTCTGGCATCCAACTGGGCTAGTTCACAGTATCCTCAGCTAACTTTTAACATGATATCAAAAAAGGGTGTGGTGAGGACAGGGAACATTTGACAGGTTGACAATTTCTCCTACATCAACAAGCATCCTGCCTGTCCCTTCTTTTTCTCCCCCTCCTGTGGCAAGCGAGTGTTCTGGGCACAGGATTGGTTTGGAAACATTTTCTGGTCCTTCAGACCTCCAGGGTGCCACCCAAGTATAACTCTTAGTTCTTCTTCTTTCTTGACACCAAGAACTGCTCTTGTCTTCTTCCTGTTTCCAAATTATTCCCACCAGTTACTCCCCTCCTGATACAGGGAAAAGACTCTTGGGAGCCCTAGATCTCAATCTTTGTGACTGGAGCCTCCTTTGAGTAGCAGCTTGGGAAGGCAATAATGGTGAAGGTTTCTTATTTCACTTCCCATGAGCTATGGAGCCCCTTGCCAAGCATGACTGAGTGCTTATCTGGGCAGAAGGGATTGTATAAAGATCAAAGGACATAAGAGGAGCCTGCTCTGAGGAAACCTGATAGCATCCAAAGGGGTGGAGAAGGAACTGGAACACAGCACGCCACTCTGTAGACGCTGGGGCACATCTTGGGAAAGGTTCCAATTGGAGACCCTGGAGAAGCCATCCACAGCAGAGGGGCATGTTCCAAAATATTTGTGATGAAGACCCCTCATGTGATGGTGAAGTGTCTTTTATCAAATTATGATGATAAGGCTGGGTGCAGTGGCTCATGCCTGTAAGTGGGAGATTGAGACGGGAGGGTCACTTGAGCCCAGGGGGTCGAGTCTGCAAAGAGCTATGATTGTGCCACTGTACTCGAGTCTGGGTGACAGAGTGAGACCTTGTCTTGAAAAAAATTACAATGTTAGTACACAACACCCCCCTTTGTTTAATCCCCTTAATAGATTCTAATTCAAGAAAAGTGGAGAAAATCTCATCATTTCTCCCACAATACACTTATACATGTGAGCAAGAATGCAGTGGCCACCTACCCAGTAGTCCTAAAATATCCAATTAACATTTTCCTTGGAACCGGTAACTTTATCAGTCTAAATCATCAGCCGCTACCCACTTCACTGTGTTCCCTATCCCCAGTATAGTTTCAGCCAACCAGGCAGCTGTTGACCCAATGCGGGGTGATCAAAATCAACCTTTCTCCAGTATAGACACAGAATGCTCTGTCAACTCAGGCTTGCCCCCAAATGCAGCCCATCTTGTGATCACGATCCCTGCCCTTTGCAGGTGATTTAAGAGCAAGCAGGTGACTTAAGAGCACATACTTGGTTTCACTGATCTTTTTTCCTTTTTTCTAGCCTATGCATGGCATAGTCGGGCTCTCAACATTTATTTATCAAGGAATAAGGGGAGAAGGGGAAAAGAGGAAGGGAGCAAACAGAGAAAATATGCTTGTGTCTAAACAGCAGGAGAGAGAGAGGAGGCTGTGGGATGACTCTTTCCCCTCTCGAAGTACCCCTCCTCACCACATGCCTTTTTCTCTCCTTATTTTGTGTTATTTCTTTTTTCTTTTTATTTCAATAGCTTTAGGAAGAACAGATAGTTTTTGGTTACATGGTTGCATCGTATAGTGGTGAAGAAGTCTGGGCTTTAAGTATCCCACCCTCCCCACCTGTGCCCATTGTACCCGATAGGTGATTTTTCTTCCCTCCGCCTCTTTCTGTTCCCCCCCTTCCGAGTTTCCAGTGTCCATGATGCCTTTCTCTGTGCCTTTGCAGAATCTTAGCTTAGCTCCCACTTATAAGAGAGCATGGGATGTTTGGGTTTCTGTTCCTGCATTAGTTTACTTAGGATGATAGTCTCCAATTGAACCCAAGTTGCTGCAAAACACACGATTTCATTCTTTTTTATGGCTGAATAGTATTCCATGGTATGTATGTGTGTTTTATTATCCACTGATCCGTTGGTGGGCATTTAGGCTGATACCACATCTTTGTAATTGTGAATTGTGCTGTGATAAACATCTGAGTGCAGGTGTCTTTTCTGTATAATGACCTCTGCCCCTTAGGTGCTAGATACCTAATAGTAGGATTGCTGGATCGAATGGTAGATTTTACTTTTCGTTCTTTGCATAATCTCCATATCTATTTCTATAGAGGGTGTACTAACTTGCACTCCCACCAATAATGTATAAGTGTTCCCTTTTCACCACATCTGCACCAGCATCTATTGCTTTTTGATTTTTTAAAATAATGGCCAATCTGACTGGTGTTAGGTGTTATCTCATTTTGGCTTTAATTTGCATTTAACTGATTATTAGTGATGTTGAATAGTTTTTCATATGTGTGTTGGCCATTTGTATGTCTTCTTTTGAGAGATGTCTGTTTATAGCATTTGTCCACTTTTTAATGAAGTCATTTGCTTTTTTTTTCTGATTTGTTTGAGTCCTTTGTAGATTTTGGATATTAGTCTTTTATCAGCCTGTGAATATCTTCTGCCAATCTGTATGTTGCCTATTTGTTCTGCTGATTATTTAATTTCCTGGGCAGAAACTTTTTAGTTTAAGTTTCACTTATTTATTTTTGCTTTAGTTGCCTTTGCTTTTGGGGTTTTAGTCATAAAGTATTTGCCTAGGCCAATGTCCAGAAGAGTTTCCTTAGGTTTTCTTCCAGGATTTTTATGGCTTCAGGTCTGACGTTTAAGTCTTTTATCCATCTTGAGTTAATGTTTGTATATGAGAGAGATAGGGATCAAGCTTCATTTTTCTGCATGTAGCTATCCCATTTTCCCAGCACCATTTGTTGAATGGGGTGTCCTTTCTCCAGTGTAAGTTTTTGTCTGCCTTGTCAAAGGTCAGTTGGTAGTAGGTCTTTGGGTTTACTTCTGGATTCACTATTATGTTCCAGTGGTCCATGTGTCTGTTCTTGTATCAGTGCCATGCTGTTTTGGTTACTATAGCCTTGTAGTATAATTTGAAGTAAAGTAATGTGATGCCTCCAGCTTTGTTCTTTTTGCTTAGGATTGCTTTGGCTATTCTGGCTCTTTTTTGGTTCCATATGAATTTTAGGATTGTTTTTTCTAATTCTGTGAAAAATGATGTTGATAACTTGATAGAGATTGCATTGAATCTGTAGATTACTTTGGGTAATATGATCATTTTAACAATATTGATTCTTCCAACCCTTAAGTGTGGATGTTTTTCCACCTGTTTGTGTCCTCTACAATTTATTTCACCATTGTTTTGTAGTTCTCCTTGTAGAAATATTTCATCCCGGGCCAGACTGTGTTTTCTTAAGCTTTGACCCCCTCTCCTACCTTGGGGAGGTGAATCTTCTCTCTCTTTTCTCTAATTTCCTTTTTAAATAAATTATATTTTTTCAATCTGAAAAAAAAAGAGAAATATTTCATTCCCTTGGTTAAATACATTCCTGGGTATTTTAGCTTTTGAGCTGCTATTGTAAATGGAGTTCAATTCTTGATTTGATCTCAGTTTGGTCACTATTGGTGTGTAGCAATGCTGCTGATTTGTGTGTGTTGATTTTGCATCTTGAGACTTAACTGAATTCATTTATCAAGTCAAGGAATCTCTTAGAGAAGTCTTTAGGGTGCTCTAGGTTGATAAGGTCATATCGTTGGCATAGAGAGTCTGATTTCTTCTTTTCTAATTTGGATGCCATTTATTTCTTTCTCTTGTCTGTTCTGGCTAGGACTTCCAGTACTATGTTGAATAAGAGTGGTGATGGTGGGCATCCTTTCCTTGTTCCAGTTCTGAGGGGGAATGTGCTCAACTTTTCTCCATTCAGGATGACACTGACCATGGGTTTGTTGTATGCGGCTTTTATTACTATTATTATTTGAGTCGGAATCCCACTCTGTCTTCCAGACTGGAGTGCAGTGGCATGATCTTGGCTCATCACAACCTCAACCTCCTGGGCTCAGGCAATCCTTCCACCTTAGTCTCCCAGGGTGTGCCACCACACCCAGCTACATCAGCTACATTTAAAAATTTTTTTGGTAAAGACCAGGTCTCCCTATGTTGCCCAGGCTGATCTAGAAATCCTGGCCTCAAGAAATCTTTCTGCCTCTGCCTCCTAAAGTACTGCAGTTATAGCCATAAGCCACTGTACCTGGTTGGCTCTTATTATTTTGAGGATTGTTCCTTCTTTGCTTGTTTTGCCGAGAGCTTTTATCATGAAGGGATGCTGGGTTTTATCAAATGCTTTTTCGGCATCTATTAAAATGATCACATAATTTTTGTTTTCAATTCTTTTTCTGTGGTGGGTCACATTTATTGACTTGCATACGTTGAATCATTCTTGTATCCCTAGGATAAAACCCACTTAATTGTGGTGAATTATTTTTACTATGTGCTGTTGGATTTGGTTTGCTTGTATTTTGTTGAGTATTTTTGCATCTATGTTCATCAGGGATACTGGTGTGTAGTTGTTGTTATTGCTGTTGTTGCTGTGTCTTTTCCTGGCTTTGGTATTAGGCTGGTACTAGCTTCGTAGAATGAGTTAGGGAGAATTCCCTCCTTTTCAATCTTATGGAATAGTTTCAGCAAAATTGGTAGCAGTTCTACTTTGAAAGTCTGATAGAATTCAGCTGTGAGTCCATCTGGTTTTGTACTTTCTTTTGTTGGGAGAATTTTAATTACTATCTCAATCTTGCTACTTTTTTATTGGTTTGTTCTAGGTTTCTATTTCTTCCTGATTCAAGTTTGTCTGTTTCCAAGAATTTATCCATTTCCTCTAGATTGTCTATGTTGTTTGCATGGAGGTGTTCATAATAATCTCAGATGATCTTTTGTATTTCTGTGGTATCAGTTGCAATGTTTCCATTTTCATTTCTGGTTGAGCTAATTTGAATCTTCTCTTTGTTTCTTTTTTTAAATTTCATTTTATTATAGGGATGTGGGGCACCAGTGAGCATTAACTACACAAGCAGGCTGCATGCAGGTGAAAATTTGGGCTTCTAACTGGCCCTCATTCTCCGGGTAGTTGACCAGGTGTGCTTTGTGTTGAGGCACGTACCGTTCCCCGCTCCCTCCTTTCCCTAGTGGTACCCAACAACTGCCAATCTCTCCCTTGTGCCAATGTGACTAATGTTTATGTTCTTGCTGTAGCTGTTTCTACCCTAGTACAATGTGCATTCTAAATCAATATTTACTGAGAACCTGCTATGAGGAGAATCAGTGAGGAGTTTATAATCTGGTTGGAGAATATATGTATATTAAGTGTTGAATACCATAAGAAAGGTATAGCCTACATTGCTGTGAAAGTTCAGAGAAATTATTCCTGGTTAGAAGTATTTAACATTAGTACTGTATTTCTTTTTTTTTTTTTTTTGAGTTGGAGTCTCACTCTGTTGCCCACACTGGAGTGCAGTGGCCACTTCCGGCCACTGCAGCCTCCACCTACTGGCCTCCGGCGATCCTTCCGCCTCAGCCTTCCAAGTAGCTGGAACTACAGACACGCACTACCATGTCCGGCTAATTTTTTTTTGATTTATTGTAGAGATGAGGGCTCACCAAGTTGCCCAGGCGGGTCTCGAACCCACGGGCTCAGGCAATCCACTCACCTCAGCCTCCCAAGGCGC
>CAUYQG010099153.1:0-11185 GCA_963574415.1 Tarsius wallacei
TTCTCTGTGTGTGTCCTCTCTACAAGAGTGGAGCCTTCTCAGGGATGCAGGGCAGTGCTGTGACTTCTCTGGTTTCTCTGGTTGGAGTCAGTGTGGAGTGCAGGGGCGTTGCTGGAAGAAGAGTGAGACCCTAACTAAAAATAAAAATAAATAAAAATAAAAAAGTAAGCTAGGCATGACGGTTCATGCCTGTAATCCCAGCACTTTGGAAGGCTAAGGTGAGAGGACTGCCTGAACCCAGAAGTTTGAAACCAGCCTGGGAAACATGGTGAGACCTTGTCTCTAAAATAAATTTAAAAAAATAAATTAAAAAAACTAGCCACATGTGGTGGCATGTGCCTGTAGTTCCAGCTACTTGGAAGGCTGAGATGGAAGGATCAGCTGAGCTCAGGGGGTCAAGGCTGTGGTGGCCATGATTTTGAGCCACTGTACTCCGCCTGGGCAACAGATTGAGACTCTGACTTTAAATAAATAAATAAATAGCCAAAAAGATGTGTGTATCACACATATATGACCTCCTTTTTTTAAGTATTGAAAGAAAAAAACCCACGTTTTCTAGAGCTTACAAATGCTACCTATTGAGTCATAAGATCCACTGAGTTTTCGTTCCCCACAGAACAGAAAGCCTAAAAGATTTAAATTTAAGAAAATGGGCTGGGCTCAGTGCCTCAGCCTGTAAACCCAGCACTTTGGGAGGCTGAAGCGAGTGAACTGCCTGAGCCCACAGGGTTCAAGACCAACCTGGGCAACTTGGCGAGACCTCGTCTCTACAATAAATTAAAAAAAAAATTAGCAGGGCATAGTAGCATGCACCTGTAATACCAGCTACTTGGAAGGCTGAGGTGGAAGGATCACCTAAGCCCAGCAGGTTGACGCTGGGGTGGCTGTGAGTGTTCCACTGCACTTCAGCCTGGGTGACAGAGTGAGACTCCAACTCAACAACAACAAAAAGAAGATGGCACTCAGCCGGGCTCAGTGGCTCAGCCTGTAATCCCGCGCTTTGGGAGGCTGAGGTGAGTGGATTTCCTGAGCCCGCGGGTTTGAGACCCACCCAGGCAACTTGATGAGACCTCATCTCTACAACAAATCAAAAAAATTAGCCGGGTGTGGTAGCGTGTGCCTGTAGTTCCAGCTACTTGGAAGGCTGAGGCGGAAGGATCGCTGGAGCCCAGCAGGTCGAGGCTGCAGTGGCTAGGAGCAGCCACTGCACTCCAGTCTGGGCGACAGAGTGAGACTCCAACTCAAAAAAAAAAGATGGCACTCAGCCAAAATGAATGTGTGTGCTGTAATTTAGTTTGCTGGTGAGTTTATGGCACAGTCACAATGAAGTTCTAAATCAAAATTAAATGGGCCAAGTACTCTGCTCAGCATGTCATCTTCCACTGACACATGCAAAAGCCACACAGCAAACACTTACCTTTAAGAGCATCCAGGAAATGCAGGTAAAGGGGGTGCTCATCTCCAGGAGCAGGGTGGTCATAGCTAGATAGTGCCCAGCTCTGAGATTGACCGCAGAGCCGAGAAATCCAAGAAAGGCAAAGAGATGGTGAACAACCAGAAACAAGTCAAATGTCCGGAAGGCCAAGTTGGACAGGTGGACAGCGACATTTTCAAAGAAAAAGAATCCTGTCGCTGTTGTGACGTGAAACCAACACCAGTTCTGCTGGCCCTGTGCCTTGTTGGCATAAAGCACAGGGTCCCCCAGTAGAGCCCACAGGCCCGCGGCCGTGCTCTGAACACCAAAGACTGCACGTGTGGCTGCCAGGTCCCAGAATACCTTCTCTCTGGCCACCAGAGAACGGTAAGTGGCATTCAGGGAGGATGACAGCTGGTGGCAGACCACAAAGACACCGAGGTAGAAGATAAAGCCAGCAACCACCAGCGTTGAGCGGATCTTCCAGGATGCGTAGTCCAGGTCAAAAACGCTCTCTGATGTGCCCCCATCACTTGCTGGATTCATTGTCCTAAACTGTATTCTTTGGGAGTTCTGGGGCCAACACAGGGTTTCTGGGCCCTACGCTGCGACTCGTCCAAGAAAACAAAGTCAGGGCAGCTGTCCCTGGGATCGTCATGTACCCGTCTTCAATCTAAAGGAAAAAAAAGTCATTTTATGTTGACTGAATAGAAGCCAGGACACATCAATTCCTACCCCAGTAACTCAAAAACATTATAATAAAAAATGTCTTCTCAATTTTATACCTTATTCTTTTTGTTGTTGTTGAAGTCTCACTCTGTTGCCCAGGCTGGAGTGCAATGGTATGCTCACGGCCACCGCAGCCTCAACCTCCTGGGCTCAGGTGATCCTTCTGCTTCAGCTTTCCAAGGAGATGGAACTACAGGCACACACTACCATGCCCGGCTAATTTTTTGACTTATTGTAGAGATGAGGTCTTGCCAATTGCCCAGGCTGGTCTCAAACCTGTAAGCTCAAGCAATCCTCTCACCTTGGCCTCCCAAAGTGCTGGGATTATAGGAGTGAGCCACCGCGCCCAGCTTTATTCTTAATTCACTTACAAAGACACACAAACACAGCAAGATAACATCCCCACTGGCAGAGGAGAAGGAAAGAAAATAACATTAAAGATGGAGAGGTCAGCCAGGCGTGGTGACTCACACCTGTAATTCTAGCACTTTGGGAGGTGGAGGTGAGAGGACTGCCTGAGCCCAGGGGTTCGAGACCAGCTTAGGCAACTTGGTGAGACCTCTACAATAAAACAAAAAAATAAGCCAGATGTAGCAGCGTGCCTGTAGTTCCAGTTATTTGGAAGGCTGAAGCTGAAGGATCGCCTGAGCCCAGCAAGTCAAGACTGCAGTGGCAAGTGTGCTACTGCACTCCAGCCTAGGGGACAGAGTGAGACTCCAAGCCCCCCCCCTCAAAAAAAACGATGGAGGTCTAGCCATGAACAGAAGGCCAGAACATTGCTAACATAAACACATGGTCCTATACTCTTCCTACGGGTATTCCTCAACAAGATTCTAGCTTCATGGTAGTCTGTCGATAAGTTACACAATTCACAGGCTCCACAGGATAAAATACACTTAAATAATTACACTGGAATATACTTTGTTAAAGCATTTTACTTCCAGAACCAGAGACAAGAACATTACCCGAGTACTCCAAGGTAGAGAAGTTATTTATGAACAGGACTGTGTGCAAAAAGGACACTGGGAGCGGACGTGCCTGGGTTCAAATCCCCGTTCTGCTGCTCACTGGTCACATGGCTTCTGTCCTTCTCTGGAGCTCAGTTTTCTCACATAGAAAGTGGCACAGTGAACACTAGAGGTGGTGATGGATGTCAAGGACTAGAGCAATGCCTAGAGCACAGTAGGCATTCAAATGGGTGTTTTAGCATCATGCTTATCATCATGCAATGCCGTCTAGATGTCCTTATAAACAAGGGAGGAAAAAAATAAGTCCTCAGTATGCTCTCATTGAAACAAGAGCCTCCACCTGAGGTTCCATCTGAGAAGGATGCGTCCATGCCAGGCCATCTTCAGACAACCAGGGCAACCCCTACAAATAGCTCACAGGCTCCTACTTGCTCAACCCACTGGCTGCCCTTCCCCATCTGAGGTACCAGGAGATGAAGCCCATGCCCTACCCTGGACCAGGGACTCTTTATGGCCTTCTCCAGCTCTCAGACTCAAGGTGGGGATTCTCATCTTAACCACGGAAAAGTCCACTAAGCTGACTGGCAGTAGTGGGATACTGCCGGGGTGGGGGTGGAGTGGGGTGCAGGGACACAACATCAATAAGGATACCTGATCTCAAACCAGGCAAAGTGGGGACCAAAGGGAGGCCTACACTTTACCTGTATGATGACTACTTATATACCTAATCCTGAATTGTACCCCACATCTTTAAAATCAAAAAAGAAAAAAGAAATATTTGCATATAAATAATGAGATATCTTGGGGATGGAATCTAAGTCTAAATGTAAAATTTTTTTGTTTCTTATACAGCTATACATATAGCCTGAAGATAATTTTATATAATATTTTAAATAAATTTATGCATGAAAAAAGTCCCCTAAGCAGATAAGTACATAATGATCACTTGACTTAAGGGCCATGGATACACATAATTAGCACCTTATTTCAAAAACTCATTTCCTCTTAGTAATACTGGCTGCCTCCTGGCAGGGAAAAGACTGTGAACCATATGGATGTATGTTCAATAAATTAGTAACTTTTCTCTGCAACAATGTTAAAACAAAAGTTCATTCTTTCCTTGTGTTTTTTATATTTATGCTATCCACAACCAACCCATTTTCTATTCTACCTTAAGTTGTTTTGGGTTTTTTTTTTGAGTCAGAGTCTCACTCTGCTGCCCAGGCTGGAGTGCAGTGGCATGCTCATGGCCACTGTAGCCTAGACCTGCTGGGTTCAGGCAATTCTTCTACTTCAGCCAAGTAGCTGGAACTACAGGCATGCAGCATGCCCGGCTAATATTTTGATTTATTGTAGAGATGAGGTCTTGCCAAGTTGCCCAGGCTGGTTTCGAACCCGTGAACTCAGGCAATCCTCTCACCTCAGCCTCCCAAAGCGCTGGGATTACAGGCATGAGCCATCACGCCCGGCTCTACCTTAAGTTTAACAAAACTTGGTGGTCGCATAAAATAGGTTTCAAGTCTCTGCTTGACACATTTAAGTACTTTCCTGCTTCCTCATAAGAAGATGGATACCTCATTTTATTTATTTTTTTAGAGAGAGGGTCTCATTCTGTCACTCCTAGATTAGAGTGGAATGGTGTGATCATAGCTCACTGAAGCCTTGAACTCCTGGGCTCAAGCAATCCTCCCACCTCAGCCTCCTGAGTAGCTGGGACTACAGGTATACACTACCATGCCTGGCTAAGTTTTTAATCTTTTGTAGAAAGAGGGTCTTGTTATATTGCTCAGGCTGGCCTTGAACTCCTGGCCTCAAGTGATCCTCCTGCTTCAGCCTCCGAAAGTGCTGGGATTACAAGTGTGAGCCACTACATCTGGTCATCTCGTTTGTCAAACTGTCATAAGAATCATGTTCCTATTCCCTGTGGTATTTCTTGGCTGATTCTGAAATGGTTTCCCAACGCCAGCAGAATAGGTCTGAACGAGTATAACCTAGCTACCTTACTGAGTTCTACTCTCACCACCCCTCCCATCTCACTCCATGCTACATCTTCCAATTCTCTGAAAAATACCACGTTCTCCCTCACCTCTGGGACTCTACAGATGCTGAGCCTTCTCCCAGATACATCTTTACTTTGCTCCTGCCCCCACTACAGTGAGCTCCAGATGCCCTCCCAGACCAGGGGTATGGACTAGGTTAGTATCTTTCCTACAAGCCCCTGATGTACCCTGTAGTCCTCCACTATAGGATCTTAAATGCACTCTTCCTACTTCCTCACCTCTGCTGGGCAACAAGCTCTGAGGGCAAGGCCGCACCTGCCTGTCCTTCATTGCATCTCCACTGCAGTGCTTAGCCCACAGTGGACACTCATGAAATACTTGTTGAATATATGACTAGATTCTAAAATATGTTCAAGTGGCCCAATTTACCTAAGCTTGAATTGGTTTGTGATATGCGAAAACTGGAGTCTTAAGTTCTCAAAACTGGAAGAAACCTGTGAAGTTACCTATTCCGGCGTTTCATCTGACAAGGCAGGAACCCAACGTACAAATGGGAACATGGGAATGGTTACTGACAAAGCTGCACGAGAAACCTGGCCTTCAGACTCTACTCCCTGCCCTCCTCGTTCCCCAGTTAGCAGGGTTTCCCCCCAACACGGCACTTCTTCAGGGAGTGGAGAACTCTAGTCAACAGAGAGCAGGACTGGGAGCAGAAGCTCCCCACACAGCTGGGCCCTCCACTCTCTGGAAGGGGCCCCAACTGTGCACAGCAGGACTAATGCCAGGAGCAAGAAGGAGCTGTTCATCTGTGATAATTTAGCAAAAACTGGTCAATCCTTATTCAGTGAAAATAGTCATTGTGACCACACCTCAAGGATGCAGAAAGCACAAGCTCCCAAGCATATGCCACATCTGAGTCCTGGGACCTAATGCAAATAAAACAAAGGAAATGATGATAACTACTAAATCTTGGTTTGATATGGCCATATAATCAAAGGCAAAACAGTAACAGTATTTGTTTTCCTGTTTCTACACTAACATTTCAGCTGTCACACAGACCAGCTGTGTGTGAACACAAACATGAATTTGTTGGTATTCACATTCTCCTCAGAATCCTGACAACTCCCGTGTTGTTCTGTCCCTAGTGTGTGTTTTCAGGGTAAATAGGAGTGCTCTCTGAGGATGTCGTGGATGACAACTGAGGCCACTCTGTCCATGACCAATACCTTGTGGCCCATGCCTCTGGTCATGTATGGCAAGACTCCAATGTTCTTACACATCTCCAAACACCCTCCAGCTCACAGATCAAGTTTAACATCCTGTTAAGGGGCTGGCAAGAGCACTTGGCTCTAGTATCTGATCGACAGCAAGTCACCTTCCAAACCCCATGCACTTCACAGAAGTAGATCAACTTCAAGTGTCATCTAAGGCCTGGAGGGGAGACAGAGCACCAGGGTAAACAAAAAGCTAGGCTGGGTGGAAAGGAGGCCACACTATCAAGCGCTGAATGGCAATCCATTAAAAAAGTTACCCTGCACAAAACTGTAAACATGGATTAAAACTGTAAACATGGATTAAAACATGGATTAAAACATGGATTTCTCCTAAAATTTATTCTTTTCAGCAAGTCAGTCATGAGGTCTGGGTTACAGGTCCCATTTTGCCATAATTGCATCAATGTGGGCTTGGCCAAGACGGCCAACTTCTATGGGACCTTGGCCTTGAAATGGGAGGGTCCCCCTGACTCTGGAAAGCTCTACCTAAAGTGATGACCCAAATCCACCTCAGTGGACATGGCGAGCCACCTGGTGCTTCAGGAAATCTCTGGTTTGGTTGGGTTGGGAGGGACTCCAGTACATGAGGACCAAGGATCAAGTAGGGCAGTCAGCTTAGTGGGATCTGACCTTGGTTTCACCATTCGGAGGCCAAGAAAACAAGTTTCTTTCTTAACCACATTGGGCTCCAGTGTCTGATCAAGAAAGAAAGAAAAACACACACAGAACAAAAGGACATGAAGCACCTACTACAAGCCAGGCCCATTCAGCTAGTATATTTAATCTTTACCAGAAGAGAAAATGGCTTCCAGGTCTTCAAGCTTTCTAGGTACCTTTTTGGAAATACTATCGTATCTAAAGAAAGAACTGCAAACGAGTTAATGTCAGGCATTGGAACAGAAGCAGGAGAGCCAGACCTGAGACTAGGCAAATGCTCTTGGCAATCACTGAGCAAGTGCTTATTAAAGACAGAATCAACAGACCATAAAAACTGGAATACATACCACCCCTTCAAACCCTATAACCAATCCCCATTCTGATTCTTTGCTCAAAACCTCCTAATTATGTGTGCTCCTATACAGCTATGCGCAAAAGAAGTTTCTGAGCAGGCTGGTGCTGTTGTCTAACTTATTATTGTGGATCTCTGAGACTGGTTAGTGCCAATCAGCACCCTCCAGCCAGGGATGCACCAGGGAGGTGAATTCCTCAACTGACTAAGTGTGAAGATAGAAGGCGAGGCCCAGTTGCAGGGTTCTGGGATTCAGCCTAGACAGCCAGTTAGCCTTCCCTAGGGTTCTGTAGAGTCCTGCTACCCTCTCTATGGTGTTACACTGTCCTACTAGAAACAGCTGCGGTTCTCCCCGAGTCACCAGACGGATAGTCACAGAAGTGAGGGCAGGCCTTGTTCTGGTAGGTTTTCTGTGAGTAAGTCTCCAGTTCTCCTTTTGCTTCTATTTCTGCTCCTTGACTCAACCACAGCCCTCACACCTTAGATGTGAAAAAGGGACACTGGAGTCACCACCGTTCCATTGCTGTGGGTCTGTCTTGTGCCAAGCTCCAGACTTAAGGACTCCTGCGTGTGGCCTGAAGCCTTAAGTGTAACGTGTAGCTAGAAGCTACTGCACCTTCCCCGGGTACAACGGAGACCAAACAGCACAGACTCATCCTATTTTTTCAATCTGGAAGGTTCTGGAGTCCTTCAATGCCAGCACCTTCCTCTCAGCAGTTAAGGAACTGCAATCAGAAAAGAAACAAGTCCCAGAGGGGCTGCCATCTCAACGCCAGCCAAAGCCCCATCTCCTGACTTGATGCAGATCTTCAATTTCTTTGGCAAAAATATGTATCTACAAATATCATCTTATTCTTCTCTTACAAGAAGTCAGGGTTTAAGCTCTTCTAATGCACTGGACCATGCATTTTTAAAAAATTTGAATGCAAGCAAATGAATAAGAGCGTTAGCTCTGATGATGCTGCAGTGTGACCTGGAACTGGGACTCAGTGACCACCAGGACCCTTCAGCTCTGTCGTGCATCTATGAGCTCCTCCTGTTCATCCGGGAATAAACTGCTACAGGAACTAGTATTCTTATGTTAAGATAATTTATCCAAAATTTGGAGATGAAATCAAAAAGGAAAAAAAATGGTTTACTGTTTTTTTTTTTTTTTTTTGGCTATGCTAGATCACTGCTTTACAGAGCCCCCGAGAATCCCTTAACTTTCTAGAAAAAGTAACTGAACTCACTAATTACCACTGATTGGGGCCCAGACATTTCACAACGTGAAATGTTAATTTTCCTTTCTACCCAGAAGAAAAACAACCCCAAAGGTGTGGTTTCATTGCATGTAGGATACTTGCCGATTTTGTACCTAACTAGCAATCTCATTTCAGCATTCCCT
The DNA here is from genome assembly GCA_963574415.1 of Tarsius wallacei. Lineage (NCBI taxonomy): Eukaryota > Metazoa > Chordata > Mammalia > Primates > Tarsiidae > Tarsius > Tarsius wallacei. The sequence goes on from CAUYQG010099153.1 coordinate 8,782, forward strand.
TTATTCACTCACTACAAAAATCCTAGTTTTGTGAGCTTGCTTTGAACTGGCATGTCATCCCGCTGGATCCTTCATTAATGAGTTAAGTGTAACCTGAGACTCTGTAGTGAACACTTCTGAGGCCACCCAGAGAACCTGTTATTTTAGCTCTTTTTAGGGAGACTGGCTGCTGGGAAAGACCTCAACAGCAATTACAGCCTGGAGCACGGTGGCCAGGCTATAGCACTGTTTCACTGTTTTCTCCTCTCCCAGCCTTCCTGAAGTTTTTTTTTTTTTTTTGAGATGGAGTCTCACTCTGTCACCCAGGCTGGAGATCAGAGGCACGCTCAAGGCCACTGCAGCCTCAACCTGCTGGGCTCAGGCAATCCTTCAACCTCAGCCTTCCAAGTAGCTGGAACTACAGATACAGGCCACCACACCTGGCTAATTTTTGTGATTTATTGTAAAGACGAAGTCTCACCAAGTTGCCCAAGCTGGTCTCGAACCCCTGGGCTGAAAAGTTTTAAGTAAAAAAAATCAAAATTAAGAAAGAGAGATAAGCAGAAACTTGAGTTAAGATTTCACACAGAAGGTAAACTCAAACAGGCCTTAGAAACAGCCATCTCTCCCCAGTCTTTCAGAGAGGAGTCCCCCACAAAGAATCTACAAAGGCTCCGCTCCCCTACATCCACACACCCCCAACCCATAACTAGTGTCAGGGCCCTGCCCAGCCAACTCCCACCTGAGCTCACCTGACCCAGGGCCCCCTTCCCCCACAACCTGCTGACAAGAATCTTGTCCCCTCCCACCCTGTCCTCACCTGACCCAACGCCCCCTCCTCCCCACGCCAGCTAACCCAGTGACCAGCGGAGGCCCCACCCACGTGTGACACCTTCTCTGGAGGCCAGGCCAGGCTCTGGAGGAGTCACCTCCACGTCTCGGACACAGGCGGGCTGACCATACCCGCCCGGCAGGTCTGCGGAGCCGAAGTCACGCGCGGCGGCGCCGCCTCAGCTATCCCTTCCCTCCGTCCTGCGTCTGCGCCGCTCCCGGGGTCCGAAGTCGGCGTCCGCGCCCCCTGCGCACCGCGGAGCACCACACACGCCGGCACGACCCCGGGCAGCCGGTCCAACACCGTCCACGGGCGCGGGGACGACAGCCCGGCCAGGGGGCAGCACGCCCACCAGAGGGCGGGGCCGCGACGCCAAACACCCGGAGTCACTCTGGACCCGGCTACACCTGGCCCTCACCTGGCCGCTCAAGTCCGTCACCCTCACCCGTGTCCCCGCCCCCTCACCTGGAGCCCTCCAGGCTCCTTACCAGAACTCTCGCCCCCTCACCCGGGCCCACCGCTCCCCTCACCTGGACATCCCCCCTCCCTGGGCCCCTGCCCTTTGCTTCACCTGGACTCTCAGTCCCCTCACCTGGGCTCGGGGCTGCCGCTGCCCGCCCGCAGGTCGCCCGGCCCTCACCGACAGCGCTGCCACAAACAAGCTTGCGCACGCGCACCGCCGAGGGGCGTGGCCACGACGGGCCCCGCCCGGACGCTACCACGGCGGGCGTGAGGGGAGGGAGGGCCGCGCCGGAGCCGGGCTGTACCACGGGCGGGAGCGGGGGGCGCTCCGTAAGTCTCAGCAGACCCGCGTTTTCTGCGCGCTCTGCAGCGCGTCCACGTGACGCACCCTTCATATCCCAGGCTGGCCTCTGGAGTCCCGGGCTGCACCCTGAGGAGGCTCTGTGGGGACCCCACAGCCGCAGGGACCCCAGGCAGGCCGGCGACGGCCTGGCCTCGATGCTTGCCGTCTCCCGCAGGGCCGCGTGGACCCTGGAGACCCCCACGGAGACACCCCCATGGAAAGCTTCCAGAGACCCCTGCGGATGCTCTCCCCCGCAGAGACTCTCACTGGGACCTGCGGATCTCCACGGAGACCCTCGAGGAGACCCCCAGGGCCGCGAAGAAGTCGGAGGTGTCTCCACCTTAAACCTAGGCCGGCCCGGCGTCTGGAGGGCCTGGGATGTTGCTTAGAGGGCGGCTCTGCCTCCGGGAGGCCTTCCTGGAGGGCTGGCGAGCCCTGACCGCCCCGCCCCTTCCTCACTCTCTCCTCTCCTGGTCCCCCTCCCCGGGAGCTCACGCGCAGGCAGGGTGGGCATCTCTGGGACTCCTTCCCCTGCAGGCAGCCCCTCTCATGCCCCCAGTGCCTTGGGAGGGGACATGACCTGCCTTTTCGTTGGCTCAGGGCTTTCAGAGCACCTCCCATGGGCACCTCTTTTCTCCTAAGGACCCAGCAGGGCTGCAGGGCTGTCGTATCCTCTTCGCTGACCGGGCCTTCCCACTTCTTGGCCCTCAGGAGCCGTCCCTAAAGTCGAAAGTGTCATCACGCCCAGCTCAGAGCGCCGCTGGAGAACAGATTCTGCGAGAACTGTG
>CAUYQG010099160.1:0-17873 GCA_963574415.1 Tarsius wallacei
ATTTATTTATTTATTTATTTATTTTTTTGAGTTGGAGTCTCACTCTGTCGCCCAGACTGGAGTGCAGTGGCCGCTCCCGGCCACCGCAGCCTCGACCTGCTGGGCTCCAGTGATCCTTCCGCCTCAGCCTTCCAAGTAGCTGGAATTACAGGCGTGCACTACCACGCCCGGCTAATTTTTTTTTTTTTTTATTTATTGTAGAGATGAGGTCTCGCCAGGTTGCCCAGGCGGGTCTCAAACCCGCGGGCTCAGGCAATCCACTCACCTCAGCCTCCCCAGGCGAGGGATTACAGGCTGAGCCACCAAGCCCGGCTTCTCGTTTTTTTAAATGCTTGTGAAGTGCATGTCTCTGTGTTAGAAAGTTTATGGATTTCATAGATTACATTAAGACAACACAGGTGTCAATGCACATCTTTTTCTGGTTTCTTCTATTAAAAATAAAAGATGCCAGTGACGTATTTTATGTTCCAAGTCAAGGAAATAGATTGGCCAGTCTCAGTTCCCAATGTCTCAGGGAATTTAGTCCTGGGCTGCCATTGTAGAGATTTCCATTGGTGACCCTTCAATATATTGTCATGGGTTATGATCTGAACACTATGCTACCATACTGACTAGTAATGACAAAAACCTTGAGTAAGGTCATACCAGTGAGTATCTGAGATAAAGTAGGTGGACAATGTATTGTATAGAGCAGACCAAGCAACTGAGAGTCCAGAGTGTGGGAAGGGCCAGCTGTATGTACACTGAAGTTGCTATGAATCAAAGCAGGTGGACGTTTCCTGTTTCATAAAAGGAGTCTGTACTATTATAGCAAAATACCTGAGACTGAGTAATTCATCCAGGAAGTTATTTCTACAGCACTGGAGGCTGGATGTCCAAGGTCACAAAATGGTATCTTGTTGCTGTATCCTCCAGAGAGGAAGAATGCTGTCTCCTTAGGTGGCAGAAGGGGTGGAATGGTAAGAGAGAGACCACACTCTTTCCTTCAAGCCATTTTATAGCAGCATTAATCCATCCATGAGCATAAAGTCCTCACGACCTAAGAATGTCCCATAAGGCCTCAGCTTCCAACAGTGACACATTGGGGATTGTTTCTAACACATGAATTTTGGAGGGGCATGTTCAGACCATAGCAGAATGGAGCCAGGAACTTGAATCAATAGAAATGAATGAAAATAAGAAAGAAAAAATAAGAAGTTATAAAAAGAATGATTGGCTATACAAGATTGAGAGGTCTTTAAAAGGAAAGGAATGATACAAACTTCTAAGGCTATTAAAATGAAGAAAAGTCAGAGAAATTATCACAGTCAAGAGGAAGCTAAAGAGATATGACAACTAAATGTAATGTGGTACTCTGAATGGGCTTCTGAAACAGAAAAATGATATTAGCAAAATCTAAAGAAATTTGAATACACTGTGATCATCAGTTAATAATAAGTTATCAATAGTGGTCCATTAATTATACAAATGTATCTTAATAACATAAGATGTTAGTAGTAGAAAGAACTGGGTGGAGGGTGTCTAGAAACTCTGTGCTAACTTCTCTTTTTTTTTCTTTCTTAGCATCTCAATTTTTCTGTAAGTTAAAAATATTGTCTATTAACAATAAATTAACTAAAATTAAAAATATAATGAATATATTGGTAGTAGATTAACAGCAAATAGAACTGAAAATAAAATCAATGATAGATTTTTAAAAAAAGATAGATCAGATGATATTCAGAACAAAAGGTAAAGAGACAAAAATGTGTAAAATAAGGGTTAAAAAGTGAAGAGGCAAAATGAGAATGTCTTAACCGGAGTTGCTGTAAGAGAACGAAGAATGAATGGGCAAAGGCAATATTACAAAAAATAACGATTTAGAATGTTACAGAACTGATGAAAATCTTAATTCTCATATTCAAAGCATCAATGAAGTCCACGCAGGTTAAATTTTATAAATATATATCAAGGCTCATGGTGAAATTGTAAAAAATCAAAGAAAAAAATCAAAGTAGCAACTTTCAGACTATCAAGTAGTTTTTCTAAACATCCACAGAAGCTAGGAAAATAAAAAAGAATATTTCTGGCATGCTAAAAAAAGAAAAAGAAAAAAGACTGTTCAATTTGAATTTAATTTACAGAGAAACTACCTTTCAAGAATCAAGGCAAAGGGTGTACTTTTTTCAAGTAAACAAAGCTCAAAGCTCCTGCTACTTGGACCGTGTTCATTTTTGCATCGGTTAAATTGTATAATTGAATAGTGATGTGAGAGAAATTATCACCCCTAAGTCTTTTTAAGTTTATGATGGCTCTTCTCATTTCTGTGGTTTCCCCTAACAAGATAGAGTGCTGAAATTCGTGCTGTGCTGCTGTTTGATAGGAAGGGAGGGCTCCTAGGACTTGCACTCAACCCTTTATACCAATGATCTTAAGTCTATCAGCAGAGGCAACAATGTAGGAATGCTGCCTGATCCTAAAGATATCTGTTCAAAATATACATTCAGGAGTTGTTAAAAACAACTGTAAAATGGGGTTGAAGGCTTTTAGTTTTTGCAGAAGGCCAATGTGGAAATTCTACTTTTCTCCTGATGACCATAAGTCACCAAATAAGATGGGTGGTATTCAGCAGTGTTTTGGGGGTCCAACAATCAGCCGAGACACAATGCCTGAGGGTCCTTAAAGGGTCTGGTATTTTTATGCCATTAAATAATTACCCTATTAGGTCATTTGGGGCTCTTTGATTACAGATTGGGAAAATTTCACAAATCACACATAGTGGATATATTGCATGGTTCATTCTGAAGTCTACTCTGTCTTCTTTTATTCAAGAGAGTCTTCGCTGTGAACTATTTTAGTACTGGGAATTAAGAGAAAACTGACTATTTATTATGGTAACTCAAGACAGATTTTTGTTACTCAGATCTGAATTTTTGCTTTTACTTTTTTGATTTACTTCTAGGAAACTCATGCTCAGTTGACCATTGCAATAGTGTGACTCGAAATATTGTGTTTATTCTACCCATCCTATTGTTTGTTATGATAATCATGTTTGCCTCAGAGAGTAATATGGTTGACATTTGTCACTCTGGGGTCTGGAATGTCTCTTATATTTTATGACAGAAGCTGTACAATCTCTCAAAGTCTTGTCATAAATAGAAACTTGATTTTAGATGAGCACAAGTGATAATTTGATTAACTAATATAGCTCCTTTATTCCATGGAGTGCTGCATGGTCTTATGCATGGGGATTATCACTGCCACATGCCTTATCTTGCCTGGAATCAATTTCACCTTTTTCTTATTTAACTAACTCTTGCCACCTGTACTCTTGTTAACCTGGGTCAATTAGGGCTCATGAGTGCATATAGCAAAAACCAATATTTAAAAATAAGGGCTATTTTTCAGAATGCTATGGAATAGGTTCATGGAATAATTAGGCTGCTGGACCCCATATTTGGAGAACATGCAAGAATCAAAGAGCTCTGGAGAACTGGGTAGAAGGGTTGACAGTTAGGCTGATGCAGGGACCGAGGTGTCAAAGTCCACCAGAGTTTATAATGTGAGAGTTAGTATTCACTTAAAAGTGATTTTCTTTATTACCTATGTTGTTTCTTTAATCCTGGAAAACTTTAAGCACAGCAAAAGCTCAGGTGCACATATAACATATTTCATTGGCAATTGTTTAATCAAAAATTTTGCAGTTTTAATGCAAGTTTATTTTGATAACATCTCTAAAGGGACTTTTACATTCAAATATTTTTATCAGTACACTAAAAGACAAAAGAACAAACATTTAAGAGAATGAGAATTGTGTTATTTTAAGACAAGTGATAATTAGGCTACCTCTAAGCATGACCTTCTTTAGTCAGCTTATAAATATTCCCAAAGTAAGAAATTGAGTGGTAATTGGAACATGAGCTACTTAGACTTCTGCTGAGAAATTAACTGTAGGTTATGTCTTGTTAAAAGAATCTCAGAGTACCCTGGAGACAACTTTCTGGTTAGGAAGCAAATGTCTTTATTAATTCTGTAATAGGAAGCACAGTTGACTTATCCAGTATATAAAGCTAATCAATAACCACTGGAAGAGATTTTACAAACTGACTGAGTTCAGGATCAAAAGAGGTGGAAAACATTGTAAATAAGGAAAAAATGCAAATGTGGGGAATTAAAACCAGTATGCTATGGAAGGGCAAAGATATCAGCAGCGGGACGCTCCAAATAATTCACAATTCCTTTTTTCTTTATCTGCCAAGGACATATCACCTGAAGTCACGGATAAAAACTAACTCCCTGGCTGACAACTTCCTAAGGTGAGACCAAAATTAAGAAAATAAAAGGTATACTTTCAATGTTTGTGCAAAGCTTCAGAAGGCTTCTGCTATAAGAAGATATTCTTCCTACTGGAGAAAAGAATAAAACACGAGTTGCTTAAAACATAAGGAGCTATATTTAGGAATGTCTTATAAATAGACAAATAATTACTAAGAGATTGTTTCAATTGATTGAAGGAAAGTCAGACAATTCTAAATTTTGACTGGGTTAATAAGGAATCAAATATTTATCTAGACCTTTCTACTGTACCCTTTGTTTGGGTAACATGAATTTGCCTGCCAACTTCAGAACAGACAGGGAAGGTATCCACATATTAATGGTGGCAGTGCTCAGGGTATGATGGTGACAGGAATTACAGCCAGAATTATCTTCCCACACTTGTAAAACTGATTTACAGCCAGTGGAGAGGATGCAAAGACTGATGTGCAAGCTCAGAAGCTAATTCAGACTATATGATTCTGGAAACTGTCAATCTCAGGTTTTCCTTCTACCACATGGTGTTAAATGATCTCTGAGCACCCTCTGGATTTATGCCTCCGTGCTTGCTATTTAATTTTCTAAAAATGAATTATCTTATTATTGCAAAAAAAAATATTACCATGCATTTCTTTTTAAACAATTGTTTCAACACTGTTGAATTCACATTTATTTACTGTTAACACTAGGGGTCAGGCTAAGAATAGTCCTATTTTCTATACTATGATCCATGTTATATATTACAGGTAATTTGCCTTCTTTAGTTAGACCTTTTAAGTTTCTATTATATAGGGCTAGATTATTCATATGCATTTTTCCAACAATACTGATGATGGTAAAAAAAGTTTTTCTAAAACTGAAAAATTAGGAAAATAAAACTATACTAGAAATGTTTGTGCTAATATTACAAGTGGAAACTTAACAGAATTTTAAAAGTAAAATACTTATAAATCTACATTCCTAACCTAAATATACCTCGTAGTATGTACATTTTTCCTAACTTTACCCATTTCTTTTTCCTTAACTTTTTCCTATTTTTTCCTGTAGGATGATAAGTGCTATGACAAAAGCAACAATTTACCACAAACTTAAAATTACCTTAAGAATCAAACAAAAACAATGGTAATGATACAAAGTTAATAGTATAGCTTTAAAATGAAGACTCTAAGTATGCATATTTTTTGTTTGTTTTTAACTTGCTAAAGGTTTAGGTGTGCCTTCTACATAACCAATCTCATACCTAAATGCACACAGAAAAAAAACTTAATACTATATTACAGACAATAAGTAAATTATTTTATGTCACACTTGATAATATAAATAGAGCAGAGAAAGGTACAAAGGTATGTTTAAAGCTCAGAAGAAAAGATAAGAAAACATCAAGCTAGCGCTTCATGGACCATACTACGTGGAACTGGTCTCTAAGCAAAATATAGACAGATAAAATACATTTCCTGCATTCTAGGAACAGAACCTCTAGCCTACGGGAAAAGATAAATAAATGCTGTGTGTGTGTGTGTGTGTGTGTGTGTGTGTGTGTGTGTGTGTGTGTGTGTGTTTATACATGCATATGCCTCAATTATTCCTTTAGTTCATATGTACCTACACATTGTTAACTAAGTGTTGTTTTTTTAACAGATGTAAGATCATGCACGGAAATCTTTAAGACATTTGCACTCCCTATAAAAGGAGGTCCTTCATGAAATTATTTGTCTTCAAAGAACCAATGTATTCAACTATTTCCTTATAAGAAGGTCTCTGCCTGAAGAGTCATTTGACAAAAAGTCAAGCCATTGTGCAGAGGACAGGGATGATTTTCCTTTTTCTGTGAGATTGTTGGTGTTGAGAAGAATATGCTGGGATGAAAGAAGAACCACTTTCCCTGTGAGTTATGTGAAGCATACCCTGGCCCAGCACTTTGTGATGGCCTCCACACTCTCCTAAGACAGTTCTGGCAGCCAGACTATTTGGATCAATTGACTGAATCAATTGACCCCTTTATTTTTTCTTATTGTTTCTGCTGCACTTTAAATTCTCCATCAATGTTTTGTTTTCTCCAGAGCATCCTTCCACATCCAGACAGACAGGATGCCTTTTCATCTACTATTTCTGCTGCTGCAGAATAAACAGGAAAACACCTACATTCATATAATTTTTTTCTTTCTTTCTTTCTTTCTTTCTTTCTTTTTTTTTTTTTTTTTGGTGGAGGAGGCAGAAGAACTCTTCTTCTTCTCTCTTCTAGTGGTAAAGTTATAATAGTATCTGCATTCTTTAAAAATCAAGAATCTGTTTCTTAGAATCACCTTTCCTGAGTCACTTTTTTATTATGCTTGTCCTCTTGATCCCAAGCAGCAACTCCACCCAGATATTCTAAACTACAAGGCAGCTATGCTCCCCTTTCTAATTTGGAACAGCCTGGACCATAGCTCCCTAAGGAAAAGAACCTAACCATGTCATCCTGGAGCTCACAAGAAGAAGTAGATAGCAACATAAAAAGACATATTTTACTCTGTGTTGCCACTTGCCTAACTGATTTTGTTTTGTGTAATTTTGGAAAATATCAAGTCAGATTGTTGGCATCAGCATCCGAACACATGGCAAGAAGGAAGCAGTTTAACTATATCCTTTCCCATTCTGCAGCTGATTATACACTAGAAGGTAGACACTGACACAGATCATAAAATGTTTATCTGCTGTGGCATTATTAGGAAGGGCTGACATTATGTAAATGTGGTGTGTGTATTCTTCATTTGTATAAATTCTCACTGCTTGACTCTCTTTTAATATGTATTTATATGGTTATTAAAAGTTGTGGGAATTACTTATTAATACAAAGAAAATCTACTATAGTGGTTTACCATTTAAGAATATGTTGCTGTGGATCTGTTTAGTGAAGTGAATAATCTCTTCTTAATTATTTTTTCTGTGGATTTGCACCAATATATGGGTTTTGATACATGTCTATAACATGAGTTATGCAAATACACACAGTATTCTCTGTTAATAGAATAGATGAATTAAAAAATAAAGGTGCTGTTTACCGATTGCTCCATACCAAAGATGTCTTATCAAATTTTCACAACAAAGCAAACAGAAGGTTCTTATAAGAACCTCCATGTACAGGTAGTGACACTGAAGACTAACAATCCACTCATTTATCCATAATCACTTAGTGAATACAGTGCTAGGCAGAGCTGGGATTCAGAAACTGCTTCCACCTAACGGTGGAAACCCAGCCCAAGTTTCAAACCTCTTCCTGCTCCCCCGTCCCCCCACCCCCCTGCTCCCAGCTTCTTCTCTCTCTCTCCCTCTCCCTCTTTCACCTTTTCAAATCACAGATGGACAGATGGCAGTTGTGGTTCTGTAGAGAAAGAACTCCCAGCCCATCACTTGCTCTGCCTTTCCAGGTGGATATACTTAAGCCAAAGATGATACAGAAGGGTAAAATGCCTGTGGGAAACATAAAAAAACACCAAAAAGATTTTTGAAATTTTAGATTTTTCCATTGGAAAAGTAAAACATGATCATTTATGATAATTTGGGATTTTGATAAAAGTAAAAAGCAAAAAGTCATCAAAAATATTACTGCCAACAAATCTATTTCTCAATCTTTATTTCAAACCCAGTTGTTTTCTTTTCATCAGAGATACAATCATGGTTTAAAAATTTGCATTCTGATATTGTATATTCTTTATAAACATCTTAAATTACTGCAGATGTATTCATTCCACAGACTTTATTTTCAATAAGTTAAACATACTCAATTTTAAGAGCTATACTTTTTTTTTTTTGAGTTGAAGTCTCACTATCCTTTTTTTTAACATTTTATTTTGATAAAATTTTAAACTTACAGAAGAATTGCAAGAATGGTACAAATGGTACACCACTTATCAAGATTTCACTTGATTCACCATTCACTCGATATCTCTTCTCTCTCTCCACCACTCTTTCTTTCCTGTTCTTGTACGCATTTCCCTAATATCTGACCAATAAAATGAGCTGTGAAGCTTTTTAATTTTTGCCAACTCTACAGCTGAGAAATACATCCAGCATAGTTATATTTTATTTTGCTTATTACAAGCAAAAGTGAACATATGTATAAAGATTATTTTAAATATTTTCTTTGTAAATTGTCTCTTAATCCTTTTGCTTATTTTTCTATTGGTGTTTTATTCTTTATATTATTATTCTCTTTATCTTCTATATGTGCTGCCAAGTAGTTTCTTTCAATTTGTAATTTGCCTTTTAATTTTGCTTATGGTGCTCTTTCCAGGCAAAACTACTTTTTTGTTTATTTTATTTAATCAAAAATATGGCTATATTATTTTATTATCTCTATTTTCAGTGTTATTTAGAATATTTTTCTATACTCAGACTGTATATGAATTTACTCTTTTATAACTAATATAACTTTAAGGGCAAGTATTTTAAACTATGTAAAATTCAGTTATGCAATAAACTTCATCTATTGCTCTATATCAATATAAAATCATGGTTTCCTATCTTGTTAAATGGGTTGAAATAAATTACTATTATTAGTGATATGATACTCGTTTTGCAGCACGTTTGCTTTTATGCTCTTTTGACACGTCCCCAACATTATTTTAGCACTTTCTTGATATCTGGCACTATATATATAATAATATATATGTTAGCCAACTACAGGTGCATGCCACTACGCCCGGCTACTTTTTAAATTTTTATTGCAGAGGACGAGGTTTTGCCAAGTTGATCAGGCTGTTCTTGAACCCCTGTGCTCAGGTACTCCTCTTTCCTTGGTTTCACAAAGTGCTGGGACTACTGGTGTCATCTTCTTTCATATATTTTCTGCTCTATAAATATAATAATGTATTATTTGGTGGATAAATATCAAGAGTTGTTACATCTGTTGCTATGGTCATTTTCATTATTAAAAGTATCTTTCTTTTCACACCTATTTTTTTATGATGGGGTGTGGATTTTGCCTACCAGAATCACAAATTCTGCTTTCTTATTGTCTCCATTTGACTGATGTCTCTGAACTTTTCTTTAGTTTTAGTCTTTTGAATCATGATGTTTTAGATAGCTTATGTACAGAATTGTAGTTTTGCATTTCCTTGTTGGCAAAATTAAGAGTTTTATTTTAATAATTGAGTTAAGCCAGTTCACATTTGTTAAAATGACCAATATAACTCATATTTCATAATTTTTATGAATTTACATAATTATGACTGTGTAACTACTATATGTATTATGTTATATTTTTGCCTATTTCTTCATTAGTTATGCTTAATTTATTTTCTGTTTCATTATTTTCATTTTTAAACTTAATTTAGTGTTTAAAATCATTTGTATTTTCTTCTAGTGGTTACCTTTTAACGTATTTCTTTCCAGTTTTTCAGTACCTTGATTTCTTACATGAACATTTACTATTTGGTTTGTTGATATGTAATAATATCTTGTCTGTATTAAAGTCAATGAGCTTATCCTATGTTTCTTTTCTGCTTTTCTTTCTTCCGTTATTTTAATGAATTACTTTTACTTTGTCAAAACACAGAACATTTATTCACCATTCTTCAACCTTCTTCCTCATCTTAACAATAATCTTAGTTCTATACTCCAACAGAATAAATGATCATCATAATTCCTTTTGTTGATGATTCCCCAGCTATTTCTTTGTTCTAAAGTTCATTCTCAAGTAGATTATTCAAGGAGCATTTGTGAGCACAGTACAACATGGATTTTTGCATTTTTGCCTTGATACTTAAATAATTATTTTGCTGAGTATAGAAATCTTTGTTTCACTTTTTTTCCCTGAAAGTACTACTCTTTTTTTTTCTATTAGTCAGAAGGATTTGCCTATAACTCCTAAACTTTTTAAAATTAGAGTCTTACAGATTTATTAACATATATTTTGGAAATGTTCATTATTAAGACCTAACCTTGCCAGCTTTCACCCCTTTAAGGGTATTCTATATCAAAATAGACTTCACCAAGGCCATTGAATGCCAACAATCCAAAGGTTCGTTACTCATTCAGGCAAATGTAAAGTGTCAGTATCCCGTTGATGTCATTTGATGTTAAGGCCAAGGAAGAAAGATAGGGGTCCTAGAAATATATATTTGCTTATCAGTTTTGTTTGTTTGTTTCTTTGTTTTTGAGTCAGAGTCTCACTATGTTGCTGAGGCTAGAATGCAGTGGTACAAACAGGGCTCACTGTGGACCTCTAGGGCTTAGGCAATCCTGCCTCAGCCTCTTGAGTAGCTGGGACTACAGGCCACTCATCACCACGTCTTGACAATTTTTAAATTTTGTTTTATAGCATTGGTATTGCCTAGGCTGGTCTTGAACTCCTGGTCCCAAGTAAACGTCTCATCTCAGCCTCCCAAAGTGCTGGGATTATAGGCATGAGTCACCGTGCCTGGCCTCCACCAGTGACTTTTAATAATGCCAATGTAGACTAAATTCTGGCAGTAATGCTAGTACATGGGAAGAAGGATAAGGAAGCTTAACTGTGATAAGTAGAACTGAGATGTCTGCTAATTCTCTCCCCGGTAGGTGTTAACAATATAACCAAATGCCATTTTGTCGTAAGTAACATCACTTTCAACTCTATTTCTGCAGTCATTTCAAGAAAAGTTCTCAGTCACCTGTTAGGTATCTTCCAGATTTAGAAAGAGTTTTTATTTTGTTTCCAGGAAGTTTTATAATAAGCTATTAAATACTAGTTCTGCTTCATTTTGTTTTTCGTTGTCAGACTCCTTATTATATGACTTATTTTTTATCAGCTTGTTTTTCATTTAACCACTTTCTTTCCCACCCTTTCTATTTCTTATTTTACTTCATTGTTATTCTCTTAGTAATTTCCTACTTTTCTCCAATGCCCCATTTACATTTTTAAAAGTCTATTTCTTCTTAGGTACCTTATAATATAGTCATCATTGCTGACGTATTTTGTTTGCTTTTTTCTCCTCTTTGTTTTCCCATTCTCTTCTCCCTATCTACCTCCTCCTGTTCCTTCTTGGAGTTCATTGGAGTTCAATCAACTTTCATTTCATTTCTTCTGTAATACAAGAAGTCCTTATTCTTTGTATATATATACACACACACATACATATCTTCACAATGACTTGTCCGAAGTTATTTAATTTAGTTTGGAATATTGTGTTAGACAGTTCTTCTCTTTTGGTTTCCTGAAAGAGAATTTTTGTCAGGTAAAATGTTTGATTCTCACTCTCTGTTCTTCTTTTGTAGAAACTGTGAAGATTGTTTACATCTATGCAATTTGTGAACAGGATGCCAGTGGGATAGGTTACAAGTTTCCTACTTTAAGAGCATCTTTTTATGTCACTACTGAAAAATGCATGTTTTTAAAAGTTGCCTTGTTTGGTTTGTTTATTTGGTTAAAGTGAGAAGAGACAGAGCACCCTTGATTTTCTTTTCTTTTTTTTTTTTTTCCAGCAGGATTACAATTTTTCTGCTTTTGCTTCTTTTCTTCTTCTCCTTCCAGTCTCCAAAGGATACTTCTCTCTTTCGTGTACTCTCATCTTTCAGAAGCAGTGCCTTTCAATCTTGTCACCATGAGTCTCACACTCTATTATATCCCTTTTCTGCAGTCACTGCTCTGATTTACTGGAAATATTTCTTAGTATTTTCACAAGTACAGCGGACTTTTTCTTTCTGGGATGATTTTAGATCAATTGTTGACCTTTTCTTCTCTCATTCTCTCTTCCTCAGCAGTGTTTTAAGCACCCACCTCCAACCTCACGTCTCTGCATAATTTGAGAGATGGTTTGGCTGAAAACTGGCATTTACTTTTAAATTTACAGGCAATTTGAAGTTTGTAGTGTTCTGAATTCTAGTTATTTACTTGCCTGGTTTTATTTGCTATATTGAGCAAAAGATACCACAAAAGATTAGCCAGTGGAAGGAATGTAGTGCCACAAAACCAATGGAGTTGTTTTTTTTTTCCTCCAAGAATAAGGGAAAGATCAATATGTCAAGTGCTGCTGGAAGGTTGATTAAGTTTAAGACTGAAAGCTAACCATGGGTTCAGGCAGCCTTGGAAATAGTCTTACTGTTGAAAAGCCAGTACAAAAGACCTATTGATATGGGTTCTACAGAGAAAACAGTGTGAGAAAGTGAACACAGCAAATGATGCTAGTTTAGAATAGACATTTAAGAAGGCCAGATAAAAGGTCAGATAAATGTGTGGGAGATAGAGGACATCATGGGGTCAAATTTTTTAAAAAAGTTTAATTTAAGCATACATGCATTTACAAAAAGTTTACATATCTTAAATATACCCCTTAATGAATTTTCAGAAACTCAACAGCTTGCAGATCAAAGAAAAAGAACATTATCATCTTCCCAGAAGAAACTTGTCCCCAAAAGGGCAACCCCTATTCAAATGTCCAACACTATAGTGTTAGGAAGCCTTTTGTTTCTAGTGTCCTTTGCTGTGTACTATGTCTGTGAGGATTATTTATCTTGTTATGAGTAGTTGTAGGTTTTTCATTCTCATTGCTATTTAATTTTCTATTGTCATAAACATACCACATGTATTTGTCTATAGTGATGTTGAAGAAATTTTGAACAGTTTACAATTTTGAACTGTTGTAAATATTGCTGCTCTCTGCTATTCATAATTTCATAGTTCCCTTGTGTATTTTCTAGCACAGACTTTTGGTAACCATATATATAATTGTATATGGGGCTTACACTTGGGAAATGAATTGCTGGATCAGAGAAAACACATATAAACAGCCAAAGTATTCTAAATTTTTCTTTTTAAAAAACAATTTTATTAAGGTATAATACACATACCATACAATTCACCCATTTAAGAGGTACATTTTAGTTATTTCTAATACATTCACAGTTGTGCAACTATCATCATATCAATTTTATGACATTTACATCATTCCTACAAAAAAAACTCTATACTCAGGAATATTCACTCACCATTTTCCCACAATCCCCTCCAACCTTAGGAAGCCACTGACCTACTTTCTTTCTCTGTACATTTGCTGTTCTGGATATTTCATAATTTGAATCACATATAATACATGGTCTTTTGTAACTGGTCTTATTCTCTTAGCATCATGTTTTACGAATTATTTTTATTGACAAATAATTAAAAATTTTTTCTTAAAGTATTCTGTAATTGCTGAATATTTTTGTCAACACTTAGTTGCATTTTTAATTTCATTTTATCAATTGTGATATGGTTTTAATTTTTGTTTTCCTGATGACCAATAATATCATAAGTTTATTAGCCATTTAGACCAATTGTGCGTAGTGTCTTTTGAAAAATGTCAGTTCAAGTCTTTTGCCTATTTTTTCCTGGATTGATTTTCTAACCCTATTGACTTGCATGGTGTTTTTAATACTGTGGTTGTAATTTATTGGATAAGGTATATTTTAAGAAACAAAAATATTAAAATATGTTTCATACTGATAAGAACAATTTAATAGGGTTAGGTTTGGTGGTACACACCGGTAGTCTCCTATTCAGGAGGCTGAAGTGGGAGGATCGCTTGAGCCTAAGAGTCTGAGACCAGCCTGGGTAACACAGAGAGATACCATCTAAAAAAAGGGGGGGGGGGGAATTATGACAGAAGAAAAATTCTTGGGTTAGCAATGTGGATGGAACCCAGTATAGCAACAGAAGTCCTTTGAGGCTAAATGATACATAAACTTTTGTTTATAGTTAAATTTTTCTGATAATTTACTATTGTGAATGTGATTAATATTTTAAGTCAATACAAATTTACTCATATAGTAGATTGTTTTAACTTCATAAATATAGAAAATTTTGATTAAAAAAAGAAAAGTAATGCTTTTGGTACACATATAGAGGGAAAACACTTTGTGTTGTGTGCACTGGCTTCCTATTATAAAGACATTGTCATTGAGTCATGGTATTAATTCTTAGAATATCGCCATTGTAGCATTTAGCTTTTTATTTTTAGTTCATTTGCTTTTTTCTAGACTTTTGAATAATATTCATTTTGAATTATTTTTATCTGGTTACTATGTTGTATTTCTTTAAATTTTAACACTTTAAAAAAAAGTCCTCCTATGTGTTCCAGCCATTTGACATTTTTCAAATGTTTGCATTTGTATTTCTGTGTTTATTTTAGCAAGCTTAGTTCTGAACTGTTTATATTCATTATGATCTTTAATTTCTCTTTTATTTTTAATTTGCTAAATTTATTTATAGTTTTTCTTAATTTGACTAGCAGAAAGTATATTAGGAGCAAATATTTAAATAACTAATATCCTTATTTCAATATATTTATTCTTTCATTTGGCCTTCCTGGATCTTTAGCTCTTTCTATCTTTCTTTGTAATGAAATATATAATCTAAAATGTAGGAACAATCATAAATCATAAGACAGGTCAAGCAATTGGTGGCTATTTAGCAGAAGAGAAAGGTTAGATGGTAATTCTATTGAGGAAAGGTGTCTTCCTCTTGGATTATTTAATCAAACAATAAGTGTTCACAAGATTCTTTGGATTTCTTTTATATTCCTATATGCTAAAAATACATTGGCTAGGGACAAGGTTTTTCATTATACAATTTTGGAATGAAGACAGTTTACTCTTCTAGGATGACCTGAAAAACGAACATCAACCTGGACAAAGATAGTGACCTTACATTATATTTCAAAGCAAACGGAATCCTGCTTCACCTCTTACTTTAACCTCTAGGTGTCCTATAAGAAAGATGGACTTCTTAATAGTGCTTCTTAATAGTTCTTTAAAAAGAACATTTGTTGAAATAAAAACTTGTGACCTTGCAAAGTGAACCAAAAATATGCAAGACATAGATCCCAATAACCTATCACTGATAATCAATTGCATTACCAGGTCCTTCTCAATCCTGCTTTAAGAAAAAAATAGCCTTTGCTCAATCAGTTTTTCCCAACTTCCTTCCTTATTACAGGATGGAATTTTTTACTCTGACTCCCATTTTAATCACCCCTCCAAATTCTCTCTCTCCTGAAGAATTATAGACTCTTAGTTATCTGCATTGTTTATTATCAGTCATTCAAAGGTGAAAGTTATATATAAAAATTCTTCTCAGCTGATTTCGCAGTAATGCATCACCAAATAAAATCTAGTCTAGAAGCTGGAGGAACTTCCCACCAAAAAGTGTTGGTTATAAGTGAGATATTGTGACCTGCATTAGGCTTACCAAATCCAGTGAGTAGTTGCATCTATAGTCACCTATTTTCACTTTCTGAATCTACCTGAAGCAAATGATCAGTTATTTCTACACTGAAAAGACTTATGGACTGTACTTCTCAGTGTCAAAAAATTCAGATCTTTCAACTTCCTTCTGTGGTTCTCATATCTTGCTCCCTTAAGATGTCTAGACTTTAGAAAATAAACACACTTTCTTTAAGTTTTGGGTTCTTTCTTCCCTGGTTTAAAACACACACACACACACACACACACAGGGGGTCTGCCAGTTTAATCTTAATTAAAGACAAGTAGGAAGGAGAGGTGGCAGATCATCACTGAATTCACAGGTCCAAGTAAACATTTCAGAGTTTTCCCATTATGATTCTGACATACATAAGTTAGAGGTAGTATGCCTTAATATTTATAGTCATCTTATCAAAATTGTCTATTAATGTCCTCTTGTAAAAATTGTCTAGTAACTTGCATTTATAAGAAAAATCTCTGTCTATAATATCATCTACATCCTAATAATTAGCATAATTATATCTCATTACCAGAACACCAGACTTAGTAATGGCATTATAAAAGTCAGAATTGTTCAATCTAGACTTGGAGAATTGTTTTATTTGGGATATTCATTTCCTGCCAGTTTGTGACTCCAGAAAAAACACACCTGAGTTACATTAATAGAGTCAAAGGAAGAAGGAGGGTGGAGGAAGATGGCAGTGGAGTCAGTTGGACTATGTGAACCAATGGAGTGGGGACTCAGGAGCAAGTGGACAGGGATCTCCTGGTGAAGTGACTGGTACTGCAGCTGCTCTGTTTGGACTCTAGCACTTTCCAGGGTGTAGAAGACAAGTGCCTTTTTTTTTTTTAGTAGGAAAGCACTTCCCAGGAAGAAGCTACTGAGACTGACTGCCAGCTCCAGGCTCTGCCTCACCACCCAGCCCCTGGCCAGACACTAGCAGCAAGGGCTGTGGAGGGATCATAGCAAGGAAGCCAGAGGCAAAGACCTACTGGAAAAGACTATAGGCACCCTGCCACTATATTGAAAATTGAGCAAGGAAGTGCTCTGGCTAGCTCACCACAGAGTGACAGACCTGATCTCTGTAACTAGTGGGTTAACTACTCAAGGGTTGATCATGACCCAGAGGGAATATCCTGAAAGCACAAACTTCAGAGGGACAGGATGAGTGCTGAATCTCAGGCACCCCCTACCCCAATTCAATCGTAGGACAAAGGGTGTGACCAGGAAAGGATGAGGAAGATCTCCAAAAAGATCAGCAGTGAGTCTGGGGTTGACCCAATCCATATCCCAGTCAATGAACATTGTGATCTGCAAGTAGTTTCTGAATCCCAGCTTCCCATCCTCCACCTGATTCTACTCTCAACCTAGAAGAGGCAGCAAAGCTTCCACCCTCAACCCTGTTTCAAAATAGAACAAATTCAGAGCCCTGATCAAGGAAGAATAGAAGGCTGAGCAAATACCAGAAATGAAAGCCCCTCCCACTACCATTGAATAACAGAACTAAAGATAAAACAGAGAGATATGTCACAAATGAGAAAATATCAACAGAATAACACAGGCAATTCCCAGTGTATCAAAGAGAAAATGCCTGAAAGATCAGACCTCAGAGCCAACAAAAAGGAAGTCACCAACGACTGACCCCAGAATACAACAGGGATTAGGAAAAGGATGGAAGAAGTGAATAAGACTCAAGAAAGACAAGATGTAACAGTGAAAGTACTTTTAAAAGAGATTTTGTCCATAAAAAACCTCATCCAGGAAATAAATAGTAAGATGACAAGCATGGAAAGTAGAATTAATCTAGCAGAAGAAAGAATCTCAGAACTTGAAGTCCAAAGCATGGAATTAACCCCATCTGTAAAAACCATAGAAAGAAAATGCGGAAAGAAAAAAACTTTCAGGAAATGTGTGATTGTATCAAGAGGCCAAACCTATGCCTGATTGGTATCCCAGAAGAGGAAAGGGAAATGGAAAATACCTTGGAACAAGAATTCCAAGAGATTATCCTAGAAAACTTTCCCCATCTCACCAAAAATGTGACCATCCAACCAAAGAGGTACAGAGAACCCCTACAAGACATCAAATGAGAAGACCAACCCCTAGACACATAGTAATTCATCTACACAAAATAGGTACAAAAGAAAAATCCTAAAGGCAGCAAGAGAAAAGGTCAGACTACCTACAACAGAAGACCAATCAGAAGAGCTAGCAGACCTATTGACAGAAACACTACAGGCTAAAAGGCACAGAAGTCCAATATTCAAAGTCTTCAAAGATAAACAATTTCAACCAAAAATTTTCTACCCAGTCAAACTCAGCTTCATCAGCAAAGGAGAATTAAAATCCTTCCAAGACATCCAATCCCTAAGAGATTATGCAG
>CAUYQG010099162.1:0-14974 GCA_963574415.1 Tarsius wallacei
GCTTGTTCCTTTTTTTTTTTTTTTTTTTAAGAAAATCCACATAACCAGTCTAAGCTGGTTCCGAAAAAATTTATCACCTAAACATACCCACCTGGAACTCTCAAAGCATTCCCAAACCAAATGCTCTTCTGCCGGAGCCCTGGTGACTCCAGGGTCCCTTTAAGGCAAGGGTCCCCAGTCCCTGGGCCACAGACTAGTACCGGTGCATGGCCTATTAGGAACTGAACCACACAGCAGTAGGTGAGTGGCGGGCCAGTAAGCAAAGTTTCATCTGTATTGATAGCCGCTCCTCATGGCTCGCATTACTGCCTGAGCTCTGCCTCCTGTCAGATCAGCACGGCATTAGATTCTCACAGGAGCGCAAACCCTATTATTTGCGAGGGATCTAGGATGCATGCTCCTTGTGAGAATCAAATGCCGGATGATCTGAGGTGGAGCCGAGGTGGTGAAGCTAGCCCTGGGGAGCAGCTGCAAATACAGACTAACATTAGCAGTGAGGTTTGGCTGCACAGAGACCATCATAAAGCAATTGCTTGCAGACTCACATCAAAGCCCAACCAGTGAGTGACAAGTGAACCGAGGTACTTTAGTTGTATAGCTGCATCTGGTGACAGGCTTTAAGTCAGAATATAGTCCACATGTGGCACGCTCATTATTTTATTTACCACTTCTGCCCATGCCTCTCTTTTTTATGGTGAGTTAATTATTTCATTATATATCACAGTGTAATAATAATAATAGTAACAAAGTGCACAGTAAATGTTATGTGCTTGAATCATTCCAAAACCATCCCCCCACCCCAATTCATGAAATAATTGTCTCCCACCCATCTGGTCCCTAATATCAAAAAAGTTGGGGACCACTGCTTTAGGTTTTAAGGTTGGGTGCCCAGCTGTGGTCTGTGGAATCTTTTCAGTTAGACCTTTCTCAGTGACAGCCACCACAATGACAATTTCCCAGAAACATTACAGGTATCATCCTCAGGCCCACACTTAGCCCATTTTACAGACAAGAAAACTGTGGCATAGATATAGCTATGACAAATAATAATTACTGGCATTTATTGAGGACTTAGTGACTGTCCCAGACCTCACGCTAAGCTAAGATGACCATAATCGTTTCTTCCACAACAGGACACTGTAGAGTAAAACAGGGTGTCATAAATACTTCTTCCAAACCACCTTGTATAAACATGACTGGCCACCATTTTAGGTCTCTCTGTGAATTAGAAAATTTGGTCCTCACTGTAGCCCCGTGAAGGGGAGCTGGTACCCTGATTTTCTGGTCAAGGGGACTGAGGGAAGAGAGTTTAGGGGCTTGCTAAGGCCACTGAGCAGGATTTGAACCCAGGCACCCTGGGTCTGGTGTCCAGGCCTGAAGCTTTGCTCTCAGCTGCCTGCACATGGCACAGCCAGGACCCAAATTCTGGTGTCACACACAATGGCTCTTGAAGTCGCCTGAGCTCCTCAAAGCCCTCTAAGCCCCAGGCCTGAGCATCACCCAACCTCCCACTCCTTCGTCCAAGGGCCCTGCCCCTGCAGACCTCTCACTGGCCTCTGCTCTGTTCCAGCATGCATGGTCCCACAGGGCACTGCCCCCACCCCCGGGTCCTGCCCAACCTGGTGGCTGTGTGCCTGGCTGCCATCTACTCCTGCTACGAAGAGTTCATCAACAGGTCAGTTTCTGCCACTCAAAGGACTTGGGTGGGGCATGCTGTCATCCCCACTGTGGGCACAGGCACCTGGCACCAACTGGGACTGGGTGGAGGGGCTTCTACCGGGCAGACCTCCCAGGGAGTGACCAAATCCCCTGGGCCCGGGACCCAGAATGCTGCTGAGAGGGTAGACACTGAATGAACATGGCAACTGCGGGCCGTTCTGTCACTTGGCTTTGGGGACTTAGTGAAGATTTCTCACCACCAGGCTGTGGGACACTTTGTGGGGGGGGGTCGTGTGTGTGGGTATGCAAATGCGTGTGCAAAAAGTACATGCATGTGAGTGTGTGTATAGGTGCATGCTGGTGGCTATGTGGGTGAATGGATGTGAAGATGCTTGCATATGTGTCTGACTGTATCCTTGTGTATTGGCCCAAGGGCTGGCAGTAAGGTTTACCCCATCTAGGCTTGCCTTTGAAAACATGGGATTTTGCACACGATCTGCATGTTTTTCTTGAACACCTCCTGTGTGCTGGGCACAGTTTTAGATACTGGTAAGCGAGATCACACCTTCCCTGCCCTCTGAGCTTGTGTTCTTCCAGGGGAGATGACAGGTACATGTGCAGGTGGTGAGAAATGCTGTGCATCTCGTATGCTGTGCGTACGATAAAATGGAGCAGCCAGGCACAGTCATGAACACCTGTCATCTCAGCACATTGGGAGGCCGAGGCAGGAAGAATCACTTGAGGCCAGGAGTTTGAGACCAGCCTGGGCATCATAGCGAGACCTCCTCTCTACAAAAAATACTTTAAAAATTAGCCGGGCGTGGTGACACACACTTCTAGTCCCAGCTACTTGGGAGGCTGAGGCAGGAGGATCACTTAAGGCCAGGAGGTCGATGGTGTGGTGAGCTGTGGTCATGCCACTGCACTCCAGCATGGACAACAGAGTGAGACCACAGCTCAAAAGTAAATAAATAAATAAAATGAAAAGGTGGGGTCACAAGTGGCAGGAGCAAATGCTGAGGCCAGGATGTGGGCGGAAGCTGCTTGCCGGGGAGACAGGCCCAGAAAGCACTGAGGGGACAGGGAAGGGAGGACAAGCGGCAGAGGACAAGCTCCTGAGCAGACAAGCACTGCAGGCACCGGGCGCCTGCTCCCTGTGGGTCCCCCTTGCCTCAGGAGATCGTGTGGAACATACTCGGAGCGGCCCCCTGAAGGTGGTGACGCTAGACAGTTCTCACCAGCTTCCATCCCTCACTGGCTGAGGACTGCTTCGAGGACACAGAGTGACGCGAGTGCCATTAGTTTGTCGAGAACTTCCGTAGTGACCCCTGGGGTCATCGGAAGGGATGTGACGTGCAGGGCACAGCGATGTAGCTGCCCAGTTGTTCAGGTGGTGCACGGCACAACTCCAAGGGGACCACAGTGTGTGCAGGTGCCGCCGGAGCTGGGGGAAGGCCAGGGGTGTGTTTCAGTCTTTTCTCAGGCAAAGTCTGTAGGCGGAGCATCCCGAGTCCCTGAAAACCTGTGCAGATGGGACGCTGTGCTGTGAGCTCTTGGGGAAGGGTCAGGAAAAGGATTTGGCCCTCTCCTTGTAGCAGGGCATGCCAGGGGAGGCTACCTTCAGCCCCAGCCCTGAGGGTCACAGGGGATCATGTCTGATCTTGAATCACTTCCTGTTCAGAAAGGCCACCTGCACACACTCATCTGGTCCCTGTCCCTGCAGCCTTTCCATAGTGTCACGTAACTAGAGCCGCAGGGGGTAACCTGGAGGTGGCCTTCTGCCACTCGGTTCTGACCTTTGAGATTCATCTGTGCCGTGACTTTTCCTGGCTGTGTAGTATTTCATTACATTGACGTACCATAGTACGTATCCTCCCCTTGGAGGATATTTGGATTGTTCCTAGGTTTTGGCCATTACAAATAAAGTTGCTATTAAAAAAAAGAAAGAGATGTTGGGACTCCAGGGGCCAGAACATGAAGGTGGCCACTCGCTCCCAGGGCCTACAGTGGTAGAGCAGAAGGAGGAGAAAAAGAAAGTCAGAGGGCCGTGCGTGGCCTGCCCAGTCGTCCAAGGCTTCCGTGTCACAGGTGGCCACCCACCCTCAGCCTGGCCCGCTATCTCTAGAGCTGATCTGCATGTGCGTCAGACTCAGGCCGCCCAAGAAGATGGCAGGGCATCAGGAGCGTCACAGACACACACAGGCACACATGCAGAGACATGTAGATACATAGAGACACAGACACACACAGAGACACACAGACACACAAAAGACACACAGACATACACTTGCAGAAACACACACACACACACACAGATACCTAGAGACAAGACACACATATATACACACATAGAAACACACAAAAACACACAGACACACACAGATACATGGAGACACAGACATGCATACAGACACATAGATACATAGAGGCACACACACAAAGACATACAGACATGCACATGCAGAAACACACTCAGACACACACAGATACCTAGAGACAAGACACAAATACACACATAGAAACACACAAAGACACACAGACACACAAATACACACAGACATACACATGCAGAGACATACAGACAGACATGCAGACACACACAGATACATAGAGACACAGACACACACACAAAGACACATAGACATACACATGCAGAAACACACGTAGACACACACAGATACCTAGAGATAAGACACACACAAATACACACAGACGTAGAGACACACAGACATACACATGCAGAGACACACGGACAGACAAGCAGACACACACAGATGCATAGAGACAAGACACACAAAGACATACAGGGACACAAATACACATAGATACACACAAATACATACACATACAGAGACACACAGACCTGCAGATAATAGAGGTAAGACACATTCACATACAACAGACGTAGAAACACACAAAGACACACATGCAGATCACGTACAGATACATGGAGACACATACACAAAGACATTCAGACACACACAAATACAGACACACAAGACACACAGACACACACATGGGAGCGGAATTGCTGGGTCACCAGATCTACGCACGTGCAGTGCTTCATGCTGACTTCCCTGGAGACACACAGACAGACATGCAGACACACAGATACATAGAGACACAGACACACACAAATACATGGACACACGCAAAGACACACAGACATAGAAATACACATACAGACACATACCGATACTTGGAGATACAGACACACAAATACACACAGACACACACAGATACATGGGGACACAGGCATACACAAAGACTCAGAGACACCCAGACACACACAGAGACACATACACAGACACACAGACACAGACACACAAATACACACAGACACAGACACACAAATGCACACAGACACAGATACATGGAGACACAGGCATACACAGAGACACATACACACACACACAAATACACACAGACACACACCCATACCCCCAGGCTCCTTTTCCTCCTGGAGCCTCTTACTCACCTTAGCCTCCCTGAGCTGCTCTGGGATGCCTGAGCTGGTAGGGGGCGGGGGACAGGAGCTGGAGAAGGCACCTCCCGGAGCTCTCCCTCTGCATCTCCAGGGAAGCGGAATCCTCAACTCGGGTGGGAAACGGGAGGGCAGGGGGCCTGGACATCTCTCTCGCAACTCCCACCCAGGAGCCAGAGATGGGAGGGACCAAGGTGAGGCGGCACACACACGGGTGCCCGCCGAGGCCCAGCAATGTCAGCCTCGGGCCTGCTCCCACCCACTCAGCACTCATGTGCGGAGGGCCCCATGATGTGCGGGTGTGAAGGTACAGGAGTGAAGTGGCCGGGCGGCTCTGACCTCACAGAGCACATGGCCCAGCAGTGGCAGGTGAGGGGTGAATCAGGGCTACAGTGGGGGAACCAGAGGCCTCATTCACACGGTTGACAGCTCGGGGTCTCAACCCTGGTACATGTGAGAGTCACCAGGGAAGTCAGCATGAAGCGCTGCACGTGCATAGATCTGGTGACCCAGCAATTCTGCTCCCGTGTGCCTTTTGGCACATTCATCAAAAGGCATGTGCGGGAATGCACGTAGCAGCATTATTTGTAAGGCCTCCAAACTGAAAACGTCCTCAGCTCAAATGTCCTGCCACAGTAGAATGGGGGAGCAAATTGTGCTCCATTCACATAAGAAATACTGAATAACGGTGAGAAACTCATGCCACAAGCAGACCTTGAGTGAATCTTGCAAGTGTAACACAGCGACAGAAGCCAGCCCCAAAGACACCTACTGTGGGATTCTTGTCACAGGAAGCTCAAGACCAGACACAACGCATCTGTGGTGAAAGAGGCTGGAAGAATGGCCACCTTGGGGTGGGGTTGTTTCCAGGAAGGGCATAGCTTCTGGGTTCCCAGAAACACTTGCCGTCTTCATCTAGGTCAGTCGTTTTCAGCCAGGGCCAGTGTTTCCCTGGGGGATGTCTGGTGATGTCTAGAGACATCTCTGGTTGCCATAGTTTGGGTGAGGAAGAGGGCACTGCCAGCGCCTGGGGGTCGTAGTTAGGGGTGCTGCTGAACACCCTACCATGCCCGGGACAGACGCCACCACAACGCGTGACCTGGCCCCAGACGTCAGTAGAGCAGAGCTGCAGAGCCCTGACATGGGTGGTTACGACACAGGCGTGTGTGTAGAAGCCCTCCAGGCTCCACACCAGAGCTGTGGGCTTGACTGTGTTTCAGTCCTAGCCAGGCTGTGCAGGAGCCAGGTCACCATGGCATCTGGGAGCACATCTCTCTGCTCCGCAGTCAGTGACAGCACCGGGCAGCCTGAGGCCAGTGGTGATGGGAGCGTTTACACCAGGGAGATCGGCAGACACTGCAGATCAGGGCTTCATTTTTCTGGAGAGTTGGTTGTCAGATCTTTGCCGGCATAACGAGAGTAACGTCTCAATAAAAAAGATGGGAAAAGGTGCCCGGGCCCTACCCATGCCATCCTGACTTATTAAGACTGGCCCTGGTATCGTTTGATGGTTTGAACTCCCCAGGTCAGTCTAGTGCATGACCAGAGTTGAGAACCCCTGCTACAGGGGAGGCCAAGAAAGGATCCATCAGGCAGGAGGCAAGAAGAGGGAGGCCTGGCAGGGACAGATGGAGTTGCCCTTGCCACAGCATTTTTCCATCCATGGTCCTGGAACACCTTCAGAATCCCCTGGACTGCTTAAAGATGCAGATTCTGGGATGCAGCCTTTCTGGGTCGGGGCCTGGGAATCTGCATCCTTAACAGACTCCACAGGCGATTCTCCTAAGCATGGAGGGCCCTGTAGGGAAGGGCCTGAAGGAAAGTAAGTGTGATTGGAGCAGAGGGGAGGAAGCTGGAGAGGGAGATGGGGCCGCGGGGAGGCAGCCCCTCAGCCTCCAGGTGCTGGGATTCTCCAGGGATGGATTAGAATGCAGATTCAGAGTCTGCAGTTCAGGGTGAGGCCTGAGACTGCATGCCTGACAAACTCCCATTCGGTGCCGCTGGTCGGGGGCCACAGGGGATGGCAGGGCCATGTTGCAGTGGCAAGGATTTGATCCTGAGAGCGTTGGAGAGACGGCTTGGGCCATAGGTAGGTATGGCACCTGATGAAATTTCACTTCAATTTCCTTCCCACCGCCACTGTGGGGAGGACGTCCTAGAGGAGGCAAGCATGACCCCAGGGGGCTGTCAGGTGGCTATGGCGGCGAGGTGCCAAGGCTGAGCTGTGGCAGGAGCGAGCTGGGCCCTGCTGCCCCCGCCCTCCCCACTCGGCACAGCCGATCACCTGGCCGCACACGGTGGTCTGGGTTCTCGCTGGTGCTGTCAGCTCCCCCGGGACGGCACCCAAGACCCACGACGCTGCCAAGAAGGTTCCCGAGCTCAGGTCCCTCATGCCCCACAGGCCAGTGCCTTCAAGATAAGCCCCGTGATGTCCTCTGGCCATCCCCGTGCCCGCAGCGGGCACACAATGTACTCACACTGGAACAGACAGCTTGACCCAGGTTAGCGTGGCTCTGGAAAATCACTGCTCTGAGCCAGCAGCCTTGAAGCCCCTCCTCCATCCAGCGAAGGCAAACAAAGGGAGCAGAGCATGGAGCACTTGGGGGCAAGTCAGATCTGTGGAGGGAGGTGGGGAATGGAGGCGCGGAGGCCACCCCCGTCACGGACCACACACAGCTCCCCATCCGCTCGTACTCTCGGACTTCGGCCGATGGACTGTTTATTTCCCCCAACAAAGCTCCAAGTGTATTTAGTAAACACCCTTTGGTGGGCTCAGCTCGGGCCTGGCTTGCGGCCTATGCTGGGCGAATCCAGACCCTCCCGTGAGCATCCGGCTCGAGTTCCGCACGGTGGGGCTCAGTCCCCTGGAATCACAGGGCACCGGCATGTGGCATGACTGGGGAGGGACTGGATGAGCAGCTGTGTGTGTGTGTGTGTGTGTGTGTGTGTTTTGCTTTTTTGTAGAGATGTAGTCTCGCTATGTTGCTTAGGCTCAAACAATCCTCTCACCTTGGCCTCCCAAAGTACTAGGATTATAGGTGTATGTCACCATGCCTAGCCAGCAGCTGTTTTTAATCATGCCTTTGTGGCCAGAGTCATGCAGAGCAGTGGGTCTCAACCTTGGCCACACACCAGAACCTTAAAAATTACTCACGCCCTGCCCACCCCACCACCCCCAGAGATTTTGCTTTAACTGGGGATCCTGGTATCCAGCCAGGGTTGGGAAGCTCTGGTTTAGAAGGCATTCAGAGGCAGGAAGGGTGCGAGTGGCAGAAGAAATCAAGGAAGACTTCCTGGAGGGAGAGACCGGCACAGGATCTTAAGGGACCTTGGGAGCCTGGGTCGTGAGAAGGACCCTGGGCTTGGCAGTTGGAGAGAGCTGGTTTCCAATCCCATCTCCCTCACCTGGAGCCTTTTAACCAGGGATCAGTCATTTGACCCCTGGGAGCGTCTTTCCTCACCTGCAGCATGGAGATGGTAGGACTCCCATTGCAGTGATGTCTGTGAGCATCTCTGTGTTAGCACTTAGCACTGTGGGCACCAGCAGGGGCACCCGTGGATGGTACTACTGTCCACGGGTGCCCCTCCCAAGAGGGCACATCGGAAGCGCTCAGTAAGAGGAGGGGCTTTAACTAGGTCAAGGCTCTGACAAGTCCTGCTGCGAAGATGCCCCCTTTCACTATGTTTGGCCTAGCGTTTCCCAAACAAACGTGACATTAATGACACCACATAGAACCCTTCTCTCAGTTGACACCTGTTAGCATTTTGCACAGGCATTGTGTCTCCAGGCAGCTGGAGAGGCTGTGATCAGGGGGCTGCCCAAGAGTGGTGGGGTATTCCCAGAGCTGCAGGCAGGGGGCCCCTGCAAACTCCAGGCCCACACTAGCATTCTGGGGCTGGTATCTCGTCGAAGGGCTTCCAGGAGGAGGGTAGGGAGGTGGACACTGGGGCATCAGAGTCAAGGGCAGGAAGGCAGTTAGACTGCAGGAAGTGATGAGAAGCAAAGCAGTAGATCCCATCAGTGAGTCAGGGAAGTGCATCTCGGTGGGGGGAACCCCAGGAGCCTGTGGCTATCGTGTAGAGATGAACACTTACCCAGTCATTCTGCAAACACTGTTGAGCACCTACTGTGTGCTGGGCCACAGCATGGACTATGGAGACAGGCAGCCTTTGCCTGTCTGCAGGTCTTGGGCAGGCCCCTCACCCAGGCTGAGCCTCAGTTTCTTCACTTGCAGCACAGGGATGGCGACAGTATCACATCACAGGCTCCTCTGGGGATTCAGGGAGGCCTCAGCAGGGTGGCATCGTGAGTGCTCACCCACGCGCAGCCCGCAGCGATGCCCTCACTCACACACCCTCTCCTGCCTCTCCCCTCAGCCGTGACAACTCCCCCAGCCTGAAGGAGATCCGGAACGGCTGCCAGCAGCCATGTGACCGGAAGCCCACCTTACCTCTGCGCCTTCTGCACCCCAGCCCGGACCTGGTGTCTCAGGAAGCCACGCTGTCCGAGGCGCGGCTCAAGTCGGCCGTCGTGGCCTCCAGCGAGATCCACGTGGAGGTGGAACGCCCCAGCACTGCCAAGCCGGCGCTGACGGCCAGCGCGGGCAACGACAGCGAGCCCAACCTCATCGACTGCCTCATGGTCAGCCCTGCCTGCAGCACCATGAGCATCGAGCTGGGCCCCCAGGCTGACCGTACGCTCGGCTGCTACGTGGAGATCCTCAGGCTGCTGTGAGTATCCCTGTGACCCACGTCCCTGCAGTGGGGAGCAGGAGGCTGGGCTCTGCCGGTGCGGCTGTTCTTGCTGGTCTGGAGAGTGGGCGGGGGGGCGGGGCACGTTGAGTGTTCATGTGTGCATACTGTGGGTCAACACAGGTTTGGCTATAAGGACAGAGTTCAGGTCATGTGCACAAGTGTGTCTCTATGAACATACATGTGGGGTGAGTACATGGCTATGTCTGTGCCTGTATGCTTGAGCGCCCTGGCGCATGGATGGGATGTGTGCACAAGCATGCATGTGTAGATGTGTGTGTCTGTGTGTGTGTGCGCTGAATGTGGGTATGCATGTGGATTTCTCTGCAGGGGCCTGTGTGTTTCAAGTCTCTGTATGTAAGTGCACAGCTGTGTGTGTCTAGGTGCTTGTGCTAGTTGTGTGCACCAGTGGCTCTGAGTACATAACACATGGGTGTGACAGTTTGTGCACAAGAATGGGAGTGCACGTGTGTGTTTCTCTGTGCGTGTGTATAGAGCCCGTGTGTGTTTCTGTGCTGTGTAAGCCATGTGGGCTTGTGTTTATTTGGGGTGTGAGTATGCATGGATATATGTGTGTGTGCATGGGTGGTGGGTCATGTGTGTGGCTGTGTGCCTGGGTGTGGTTGTATGCACACAATTGTGTCATGTTGTGTTGCCTGTGTGTGTGTGTAGGAGCCTGCTGTCGAGGGAGTAGTGTCCTTTTGGAAAATGACTGGGCCGTGCCAGGCTCCTGGCGCCCCGCCTCATCCTGGCGAGCTCCAGGGGGGTGGGGAGGGCTCGATGCAGGCCGGGCTAGTGAAGACACCCTGAGGAGCCGGGTGACTCGGGTCTGCTCCAGATGGTGCTGCTTCTGAGCAGAATGCTTTGGGCCTGTCCACACCCCACCCTGAAGTCAGTTGTCTTGTGACCCTAGGACGGGCGGTAGGCAGTTCTTAACTCTTGGCCTCCGCAGTTCTTTCTGCCTTGACATTCACACACCACCCCAGACACGTCTCAAACCACATGCGCTCGATTCAGGGAGCCCAACCGAGGGGCTTCGCTGGCCCTCCCTCTGCCCCCGCTGAGCCCACAGACCCTCAGCGGGTGCATCCTCCTTGCTCCCAGGAACCTCTTCCCTCGCAACAGAGCCCTGCCCGCTCTCAGGAGACCCAGATCCAGAGCTTTGCATTTCCTGATGCGGTTGGTTGTGGTTGCTGGACTTTTCGGAGCGTCAGGGGGCATGACTGCATTGTCACATGTGACCCATGCATGGTGCCTATCTAAAGCCGGGGCACCAGGGGCCATCACCTGGGGGGAGGGGAGGCCATGTGGGAGGCCTGGGTGTTGTCCGTGTCAGGGGTGGGTCTCGCTGAGTCCGTGTTGCCATCACTTGGCTGTGGTTTTCTGTTCGTCCTCAGTCATGAGCCTTGCTTTGGCTGTGCTCAGGGCTCAGGGGTGGAGGTGAGCTTCCGGGGGCCTGGTGAGCTGGAGAACCAGGCCAAAGGTGCCTTGGAGGCCAGGCCTTTGGCTTCTGTGCGGGTCAGTGCACTCATGCACACGTGTGTGCACACAGTTGCACAGTGGCCTTTGGTGACGGAAGGACATGGTGGAGGCAGCATCCCCAAACAGTTTCCTGTGCCCATGCGTCCGCCTCAGGCACGGTCAGTACCTGCCTGCCCTGTGGTCTCAGCAGAGAGGCCAGGTAAGGGCATAACCACATTCAGCAGCCTCAACTTCAGCAAAGGAAATTCCAGATTCCACTCAACATCTCCGAGAACATAGGGCAGCCCTCCAAGTTGCTTCCAGGCAGGGAAGAGCTCCTCTTCTCTCCCAGAAATGGCAGAAAGCATCCCAGGGGACGGGTCAGCCTCCCAGGGGACAGGTCAGCTGCCCAGGGGAGAGGTCAGCCTCCCAGGAGATGGGTCAGTCCCTCAGGAGACAAGTCAGCCTCCCAGGGGACAGGCTGGCCCTCCCAGAGGACTGGTCAGCCTCCCATGGGATGGGTCAGTCCCTCAGGGGATGGGTCAGTCCCTCAGGGGACAAGTCAGCCTCCCAGGGGACAGGCCAGCCCTCCCAGGGGATGGACCAGTCCTCCCGGGGGATGGGTCAGCCTCCCAGGGGATGGGTCAGCCCCCCAGGGGATAGTTTAACCTCCCAGGGGGTGGGTCAGCCCCCCAGGGATGGGTCAACCCCCTGGGGCCAGGTCAGCACAGGACCTACACCTCCCTTGGTATTTGAAGGGACTTTTTTCTCTAGTCGAGGCAGAGACCCGCCAGGTCACAGATGGTCCCTGCCCTCCACACCAGCCCCTGACTCCAGCTGTGTTCTGTGAACCCCAGGCCTTCCGCCGTCTTGGGTCCTCAGATTTCTCATTAAGTGCTAAGGGTTTGAGTTTCATCATGCCGTTGACACACATTTTTTTTTTCTTCATAAACACACTCATGAATGAGGGCTCTGTTCTTCTTGTTTGGTGTCCAGACCTCCTGCCTACCCGCGTCCCCCAGCTGCCAGGCCATGGGTGGGGGTCGGGCCGGGGACCCAGGGCAGTGGGGCCAGGAGGCATTCCTGACAGGGCTGCTCAGAGCAGCACCTGACACCCAGCCCGGAGGTCTCCACAAAGTGCAGCTCACACTTCTGATGGCTCTCCTACCTCAGGGTGTTCAGAACAGAGTTGGACCTGGTAACTTTACTTCCTAACAGCGTGCCTTCCCTAATCCACGGGTCGCTCAAGGCTCACAGGAGGCCTCAGACTCACTGGGTCCAGACGACCCTGCAGCTCAAAGGGCTCCCACGTGTGATGCACCGGGAAGCGCTCAGGTTCAGAGTCTGGCCATGCTGCGTTCAGGTCCCACCAAGGCCACGTGCCAGCTCGTGACCTTAGACCGGTCGGTTGCCCTCTCAGCTTCAGCTCCCGAGCTGAGTTGGGCTCCCTGGCAGAGAAGGGATGGCCCTGAGCCCCCTGAACACAGTGACACTCTCCATGAGGGAGACACCTGGCTAACGGGAGTTGCCACCACTTGTGATACAAGTGTTTCCACTGTGTTACAACACTGGTGAGAATAAGATGCGCCGTTGACTTAACAGTGCTTTGAGAGAAAGAAAATGCCAATGTGGCGTTCAGGGTACTCTTGGGTCGCAGGAAGCTTGCATCTGAGCACTGAGGAAATGTGGCCTTGTGACTCACCGGTTATGTAACTGTAGGCAGCATCCTGGACTCCTCTGGGCCTCAGTTTTCTTGTCTGTAGAATGGATGCCATCTCTGAGGACTGTATGAGAATTCAGGACAGTGGTACTTTCCAGTGCTGGCCCAGATGAGAGTTTTACATAGAGAAGAAAGAAGCAGACGATTCAATGTGGACTTGGGGGTCCTGGAAAGTGTTGTGGGGGACTACAGGAGCGACGCTGAGAACCTTGGCCATCTACTGGAGACAGCGGTACTGGTCCCAGGGAGTTCAGATCCATACGCCCACTCCACGGGCAGGCAAGGGTGGTGTCTGAAAGGCAGGGGCCCTGATCGATCACCAGGTATTCCCACAGGAAGGCCGGGCAGGTCAGAGCTGGGCACCTCTGAATCCCCTGGAGAGCCTCAGCCAGGAAAACTGTTCCAAACGCGGGTCAAGGCCGGTGCTGACGAAGTCACCCGGGAGGCCTGGGCTGGTGGGACAAGGAAGGAACATGGACTCTGGAGCCAGATAGAGGAGGTCTGGGTCTATAGTCACTGGGGTCCAGCCCTTGGCCTGCGGGGCACCAGTGTGCAAGCCACACGTTCCTTCATCTGCCTGTTCAGCCGTTCTTTTGTCAGACTTATTGCTACCTCCGCAGGGTCCCGGCGGCTTTCTGCCCTCAGTCCCTCTGATCTGTATTGCCAAGTGCTAAAAGCGGTGACCTTGAGCGGACTCTGGGGGAGGGGAAGGTTGCTGTGAAACTCAGATGGGGTAGAGTGTGGAAGCCTCTGGCACACCGTGGGGCCACATCGGTGGGGGCCACGGCAGTGGGCCACAACGATGGCGGGGCCACGGCGGTGGGGCCCACGGTGCTGGGGCACACTTCACATCTGCCCTCACCTGCTGCTGGTTACTCTTTGCAGTCCCTGGGTTGTGAGAGGCCTTGCTGGGCTGCAGCTCAGCTGGAAGAAGCCCCATCCCTGGGGGACTTCTGGGGAAATGCAGATGGATTTGGGGTGGTCCTAGTGACTGGGAGACAGGGCTGGGGGATGTCATGTGTCACCTGGAACAGTTCTGCCCCATCCAGATGCCACAGCTCCGCTGAGGAGATGCCAGAAGTTTGATGCAGGAAAGGGGGGTGCTAGGGGGCTGGCCGCCATGTCATACAAGGAGTGTCTGAAATAGCTGCACAACTGAGAGGGACAGGGAGGGTGGGAGCGGTTCTGGGTCCAAGATGAAGCCCGTGAACGTTGCCAGGTGCCTGATGAGGACTGCAGTGGGATCGACAGACCTCACCCAGTTCCTCTGACCCCAGGCCTCTCCACCTCCACTGCCTCCCTGTGGGGTACAGGGTCAGAGTTGGGTGCCTGGGGGAAGGGAGGGTGGTTGGTTGACTGAACACTCTGGCTTGGGAGGTCATCAGACTTGGCCCAAACTCTATCTCTGCCACTTAGCCACTTAAATTAATGCAGACTGGTTACTCCATCTCTCCAAGCCTCAGTTTCCCCAGCTGTAAAATAAGAGTCATGATCCCTGTCGGTGCACTCTGGTTCTCAGGGCTATTTTGAGAATTAAATGAATGCATGTGTGCCAAGCATTTGCCATGGTGCCTGGTGCCCTACAGATGGTGGATGGCTTCAAATGATGCACACATGCGTGTGTGTGTATGTGTGTATAGATGGATCAATTGATCCATAGTTGGATAGATCTGTCTGGAAAATTTAGAATGC
This sequence comes from Tarsius wallacei, assembly GCA_963574415.1. Taxonomy (NCBI): domain Eukaryota; kingdom Metazoa; phylum Chordata; class Mammalia; order Primates; family Tarsiidae; genus Tarsius; species Tarsius wallacei. The sequence goes on from CAUYQG010099162.1 coordinate 14,769, forward strand.
CGCTTCTTGGGGCACAAGGTCACTCTAGACACTCGGAGCACCCTGGAGGTCAGTGGATCTGCTGTACCCTGGAGGTCAGTGGATCTGGAAGGTCCCTGATGGCACAACGGCAAGGGCGAGAAACAGGGTTCAGGGATGACAGCCACCACTTCCCAGCCTGGGCTCCAATCCCTGGACCAGCTGGACTGCCCTTTGAAAGAGAAGAT
>CAUYQG010099163.1:0-30624 GCA_963574415.1 Tarsius wallacei
CCAGGTACCTGTCATAGGCCATCAGGGTGTAGAGAAAGCACTGGGTGCTGCCCAGGAAGTGAAAGAAATACAATTGAGCCACACAGCCACCAAACGGGATGGCCTTGCTGGCAGCAGTGAAGTTTAGGATGATTCGAGGAATGATGACTGAGGAGAGCCACATGTCCAGGAGTGAGAGCACTCCCAGTAGGATGTACATGGGGCGAGTGTGGAGCTTCGGGTCAGCCCACACGGTGAGCAGAATGAGCAGGTTCCCCAGCTGAGTCAGGATGTAAATGATGAAGAAGACCAGGAAGAGGAGGGTTCCTAGATTAGGGGTGTGAGACAAGCCCAGGAGAATGAACTCTGTCACCACGGTGTCCAGCGAGGTGTTTTTGATCTTTCTCATTCTTTGGGTAGTCTGCTAAGATGATGGTGAAGTCTGACGAGGGAAATACAACACAGTAATGTGATTAAATGCTTTTTGTCTGATGAGCTGTTTGGGAGGTAAATAAAATCTTCTCTATTTTAAGTAGAAAGCATTTACAATCAATCATCTGGGTTTGCTTGGCAGAACAACTCTCAATTAACAACGCTGGTTAATTTTCAAGTGTCCTGAAATGCTCCTTTAATGAGACAGACTACATATGAGTGTTGGAATCTACATACAAGGCATGGATTAGAATTTGAATAATAATGTAAGTGCGTGTAGTAGGTCTATTCCCCAAAGAAGGACCACAGATAAATATGTTTTGGTGTTATGAAGCATTATGAAACAATTACCTTGCAATCACCATCCCTATTGTTAGTTTCTGACTTAATATCCTTGAAATATCTTCTCCCATTATCTACAACAACCTTTGTGATCTGATATTTGCAGATTTCTGTTTTTCTTTCTTTTAAAAATTTCAAAAATTTATTTCTATCCATGAATCATTTATCAATCAGTCTCTATCTATCTATCTATCTATCTATCTATCTATCTATCTATGTATCTATCTATCTATCTATCTATGTATCTATCTATCTATCATCTATCCAGTTACAGTAAGTTCCCTACATACAAACTATCAAGTTGCAAACTTTTTTTTTTTTTGAGCCGGGGTCTCACTCTGTCGCCCAGGCTGGAGTGCAGTGGCACACTCATGGCCACTGCAGCCTTGATCTGCTGGGTTCAGGATTTTCCACCTCAGCCTTCCAAGTAGACAGAACTACAGGCACATGCCACCAGGCCCGGCTAATATTTTTTGAATTTATTGTTGAGACGAAGTCTTGTCAAGTTGCTGACGCTGGTGTTGAACCCCTGGGCTCAGGCAATCCTCTCACCTTGGCCTCCCAAAGTGCTGGGATTACAGGCTTGAGCCTCAAGTTGTGAACTTTCAAAGATGTGAATGTATATTTGATGACCAATCATGTAAGTTAGGTCTTATGTCTGGTGTAAATTGTCACACATGTACATCTTCTACAAGTGGTTGTGCTTTGTGTACTTTACTACAGAGTATTGTGTAGAGTATAATATCTTTATTTCAAACCCAGGATGTCTGGAAGCAAGTGTAAATGCAGCGGTGATATAGCTGGTACTGTATAGCTGGTTGTGTTCATTGGGTACCTAGGTTGCCTTTGTTGGACTTATGAACAAATTGGACTTATGAATGCGCTTTCAAAATGGAACTCGTTTGTATGTAGGGAACTTACTGTATTTATCTACTTATTTATTTTTTATAGTCTTCTTTCTTTTAGTTCCCTCCGAGCACCATGCCCTCCTTCATTCTGGACCTATGAGTATCCTTATTCATCTAACGTATCTTCATTCCTCAGGATTCACTTGGTCACTTCCTAGGGAGGAGTTATCCTCTCCTAGAAGATAATCATCTGGGAGATAAGAGGTCATATTATAGAGGGTGATTACAAGATAACGTTAGAAGAGCTGTTTGCTTAAATGTTTATTGGTTTCTTCTACTAGATTATAAGGTCCTTCAGAGAAAAGATCAAATGTTTGATGTATCTGCATTAACTCCCCAGTGCTTGGCAAAAGTAAATTAACAAATATTTGTTTTCTGATTGGCTGACTAAGTGAACAGTGTCAGCTCCTACTAAACCTGCATCATGTTTCTTTGTGTGATCACATCTCTCATGCTGTGATCATATAGTCATACATGGACATGTATACAGTCATATATAGCCGGGAGGACAAGAGATAAGCCTTGCACTTGAAGTGATATGAGCCTATGCTCTGTGTAAACAGAGCCCAAGGTACTATGCGTGCTTTCTATTTGCTGTGGGAAATTTATTGATTAACCTAAGTAGTTTAGTGGTTTTGTTTATTTGGATTATAACAGCATTGATCATTGTAGGATTTGATCTTTGGTACATCATTATTTTGTTTTATTTTGAGTCAGAATCCCATTCTTTTGCTCAGACTGGAGTGCAGTGGCACCGTCATGGCTTATCACAGCCTTGACCTCCTGGACTGAGGCAATCCTCCCACCTCAGCCTTCCAAGTACTTGGAACTACAGGCATGCACCACCATGCCTGGCTAATTTTTTTTGTAGAGTTGTGGTCTCGCTGTGTGTCTAGGCTGATTTCAAACTCCTGGGCTCAAACAATTCTCCAGCCTTGGCCTCCCAAAGTGCTGGAATTCTAGGCATGAGCCATCATGCCCAGCCATGTACATTGTTATTTTTGCCTTCCAAAAAATGGATTTTTCAAAAACTCTTTAAAAATATGAAACATCTGAGCCAGATGTTATTTAAAAACTCCCTTTTGAAGGGCAAAATTATGAACTTCACAGCAACTTGGATGGATTTGGAGTCTTATAATATTCAGTGGTCTATCATAGAAACAAAGAACTGAGTACCACATGTTCTCACTCATAAGTGGACCCTGTACAATTATCATAATAAGAAAGGGATTGGCAGTAGTGGGAAACTGCCAGAGGCAGGGGTGGGGGGAGGGGCACACTTCATTAATAAGGGTACCTGATCTCAAACCAGGTGAAGTGTGGACCAAAGTGAGGTCTAAACTTAACGTGTACAATGATCATTTGTACACCTAACCCTGACTTGAACCCATCTTTAAAACAAAAATTAAAAAAAAACCCACAAAAACTCCCCTTTGATGGTTTGTTCAAAAAGAATATTTTAGGTATTTTTACCAGTTGCTCAAATGAAAACATCTTATAATTCTTTTGTGTTGCCTTTTGCTTCTTTTTAAAATAAATTTTGTTGTGTATATTTAAGGGATGCAACATGATGTTATGAGATATGTATAGATAGTAAAATGGCTACTGTAGTGAAGTAAGTTAACATATTCATCATTCTCACGTTGCCCATTTTTTTTTTCTGGGCAATGGCAGCTACAGTCTATTCATTTAGCAAACAATTCTGCATACAATAGTATTAATATTATTATTGTACTCCTCATGTTGTACTTTAGACCTCTTGACTTGTTCAGCCTATGTTCTACTTTGTATCCTTTAAGAAACAACAAAAATTAAACTAGTAAGAAGGTAATTACACAGTGATCTGCATTTTATATATATATAAACACAGGGACACCATTAGAAAAATTTCCTTTTATAAGTATCAATCTCAAACATATTTTATCTTCATTATTAAAGAGAGTAATAATATCTGATAATTGTTAATAATACTGAATGTTTACTACTCTATATGGTCCATAGAAATGTTAATTATAGACTTTGCTCACGAAGAGAAGACTTTAAGATTTTTGTTATTTTATTTTCAAAAGGAAAAATACCTTAATTTCTTTCAGGATGGGTAGATGGTACTTTCTTTGCTTAGAGTAGAAAGAGATGACAAAGCTTGGGAGCTTGTATGTGATACCAATTATGAGCCAATTTATTTTTTATCAGTAAGAGGAGATATATACTATGAATGTGCTTCTACCTTAGGCAAATGCAGTACTTTTTTTTTTGAGTTGGAGTCTCACTCTGTCACCCAGACTGGAGTGCAGTGGCCGCTCCCGGCCACTGCAGCCTCCACCTTCTGGGCTCCGGTGATCCTTCCGTCTCAACCTTCCGAGTAGCCGGAATTACAGGCACACGCTACCATGCCCGGCTGAATTTTTGATTTATTGTAGAGATGAGGTCTTGCCAAGTTGCCCAGGCAGGTCTTGAACCCACGGACTCAGGAAATCCACTCACCTCAGCCTCCCAAGGCGTGGGATTACAGGTTGAGCCACCGAGCCCGGCTATGATGTACTTTTAAAGTTTTTTATGAAGATCAAATTTTCACAAATTAAATAATATTGGAATTATATTAAAGACAATATTATTTGCATGATCATACATAATGATTATAATGAAATTTTTTTAGGAGAAGAAAAAACTCAGGTTGGAGTGCAGTGGTGTGATCATAGCTCACTGTAGCCTCCAACTCCTGTGCTCAAGCAACCCTTCTGCCTCGGCCTCCTGAGTAATTGGGACTACAGGCACATGCCACTAGGCCTGTTAATTACAACTTTTTTTTGTAGTGATAGGATCTTGCTGTGTTGCCCAGGTTGATCTTGAACTCTTGACCTCAAGCAGTCGTCCCTCCTCAACTTATGAAACTGCTGGGATTATAGGCATCAGCCACTGTGCCCAGCCATAATGAATTTTTATGCATCATTAAAAAATGTTATTTTTCTTAAGCAATCTGAGTTTTTCCATGGCTATGGTGCATAAACCTAGGTGCACTTTCTCAAACACTCTGCTGGGAAAATGCTCCTTCCATCCTCAATCCCCCTTTTCTGTCTGGCCCTGGGCATCCTGACTGGCAGAGCAGGGACACTGATGGCACTCATAGTGGGTGAGTGTGAGGGAGACATTCCTTTTCCAGGCAGAGGTAGCAGAAGATGATGATTTTGATTTGGGGTGGTGTAGTGGGGTTGCAGAGGAAGGCAGACGGTGGGGAGGTGGGTAGAATGTGGAAGATTTATAGGGACAGGAAGCATGTGTGCAGAAGGACAGAGTCTTTTTTTTTTTAGTTGGAGTCTCACTCTGTCACCCAGGCTGGAGTACAGTGGCACGCTCATGGCACTGCAGTCTCGACCTGATGGGCTGAGGTGATCCTTCTGTCTCAGTCTTCCAAGCAGCTGGAACTACAGGTGTGCGCTACCACCCCCGGCTAATTTTTTGATTTATTGTAGAGATGAGGTCTTGCCAAGTTGCCCAGGCTGGTCTCGAACCCATGGACTCAGGCAATCCTCTCACCTCGGCTTCCCAAAGTGCTGTGATTATAGGTATGAGCCACCGCGCCCAGCCAAGGACAGAGTCATTCTAACAGAGAATGATTTTAGAAATGAGAACAATCTTTTCTTTGTACTAAAAAAAAAAAAATGAGCCAACCTAGAGAAAACCAAAAGGAGAAAACTAACCAAATGTTTCCCTCTTAACTTAAATGTGATGTTTTATCATAGGTCTACTAATCTTTTGAAGCTGTGGGGTCTTAGGCTATGTAAATTGAGGAGTGAGGCAAACTTAGAGCTGTCAACTAAAAAAACATTTAAGTATCCACATCTTGGTTAATTTGATACATATTCTAAAATTTCCAGTTTTTTTTTTTTTTAAGTTGGAGTCTCACTTTGTCACCCAGACTGGAGTGCAGTGGCACGCTCCCGGCCACCGCAGCCTCGACCTGCTAGACTCAGGCGACCCTCCCGCCTCAGCCTTCCAAGGAGCCAGACCTACAGGCATGTGCTACCACACCTGGCTAATTTTTTGATTTATTGTAGAGATGAGGTCTCACCAATTCTCAAATCCGCGGGTCTCAAATCCGCGGGCTCAGGCAATCCACTCACTTCAGTCTCCCAAAGCACTGGGATTACAGACTGAGCCATCGAACCCGGCTAAATTTTGTTTTAAATAGTGTTTAGTATTGCTAAGATCATTATTTATTTATTTATTTGAGACAGGGTCTTGAACTCCTGGGCTCAAGCGATTCTCCTGCCTAAGTCTCCTTAGTAGCTGGGACTACAGACCTGCACTAGGATGTCTGACTAATCTTTCTATTTTTTGTAGAGATATGTGGTCTCACTTTCTTGCCCAGGTGAGTCTTGAACTCCTAGCCTCAGGCGATGCTCCCACCTCATCCTTGCAAAATGGGATTACAGGTATTAGCCACTGCGGAGTTCATTTTATGAAATGTTTGTAATTTAATATCAAAAGTATATGCTTAAATAAAATAGTCTAGCACTGACAGATTCAACATTCAAAACAACAAATAATCAGATGCAGGGGCTGTGGTCTGAAAATTCAAGGGAGGAACTCCTAGGGATGGAGTGAATGAGGGTAGCATTGAGAGAGCACGGTAGGGCAGGGACAAGCTAGGGTTATATGGGAAATAATAGGATGGACTGCTTGCTGTGCTCCCCTCCACTAGGAGACCAAGTCACTTCTCTGAGCCCTTTGCAGGCAGTGCCTTTTCTTACTTTGAATAAAATCAGATTATCCCAGAGAGAGTTAGCCTCTTTCTGGCATGACTGCATGGAACTGGAGTTTTGTACAGGGCACCTTTGAGTTGGTGCCATCCTCATTTAGAACAGATAGGAATCACTAAAGCTGAGAGATGAGGAATAACCCAGCGTTGGGTTGTTCTATCTTGTTTGCCTTTAGGGCCAGACTCAGACCGTAGCCTTTTTAGGTCATCAGGCAGCCTGAGCAGAGAGGCAGTGCAAGGAGGATGAGCAGAATTTGGATACAGTGGGGAGGCAAATCCCATATTTTCTTGCTCTGATTATCCTGTCAGTGTCCTTGCATTCTAACTTAAATGAAGAAAACTTGCTTAAGACAAGATACTTGAAACAAGGTCTTTCAATCTTCAAGTAGGTTGACTAAGTGTGTTCTGGGAAAAGAAGAATCCATCTCTCACTGTGTTTATACAGTAACACTGAATCTGTATTGCTTTATCACCTCCCCCAAAACAGAGAAAATAAGATAAAGAATAAATGTTTAAAATTCTTCTTCTCAATTCAAAGAAGAAAGTTCTCACATCTGGAGAAAGGCCAATTTACTTCAAAATTCATATGCCTGATTTATTAGATTTGGGAGTAGAGGGTGAGTTGAGGAAGAAGATGGAAGAAAGAGGCAGATTAAATATTGTTTTGGACAAAATTACTAAAATTTTCAAAGTGTAGGAATTAAGCACTTGCTCTTATTGTGAATTGACTCAGCTTTAGAAATGATTTTCTTCTTGGACTCACATGGACACAGCAGCAGAATATTGGAGAAGGTTGGTCTGTTCTCAGGTGGAATGGTCATGCAGGTAAGGAAAGCATCCTTCAGAACATCCCTTTGATTTGTGGTGATGGGTGATGGGTTACTGATTCTGTTTTGGAGTGGAATTAAAATCTTCCAGGGAATCAGCTCATTGACTGATTTAAGAGTTGATGAAAACCTCTGGCCTTAGAAGTCTGTTACAGAGTCTGACTTCTCTACTTAGGATCTTGAATTGGTTACATTATTAGCTAGATCTCCTTTGATCCTGTTTTTACAAATACTGTCAAGAGATTTGAAAAAAATTATTCACCTCTTGGGAGTTCTACCATAAACATTTCCCTCTTGAGACCTACACTCCCCGTATCCTCATTATTTTTTGTTTTGACAGCCAGCAGGAATCATATCTGCATATCTGGAAAGTGAGCTGTGAAGAACAACATGATTTGCTCCAATGACCTCTAATTTCTGTGAGTTCTTTCTTTGCAGTATTGTGAAGGTCACATATTTACCCAGATTATATGAGGAGGGTTCCCTCAAAAACTGGAATTTATTTTTTAAAAATTGTGTATTTATTCTTTTTGTGTGTGTGTGTGTTGGAGTCTCACTCCGTCGCCCAGACTAGAGTGCAGTGGCACGCTCCCGGCCACCGCAGTTTCGACCTGCTGGCCTCTGGCGATCCTTCCACCTCAGCCTTCCAAGTAGCCGAAACTACAGGCGCACGCTACCATGCCCGGCTAAGTTTTGATTTATTGTAGAGATGAGGTCTCGCCAAGTTGCCCAGGCGGGTCTCGAACCCGCAGGCTCAGGCAATCCACTCACCTTGGCTTCCCAAAGCACTGGAATTACAGGCTGAGCCACCGAGCCTGGCCTATTCTTACATATTTAAAATTCAGTCACTGTCAAAGTATTCTGTTTGATGCAATACACCTATCGAGATGCTTTTTCCACTGTTCAAAAGTCTTTGAACTCATCAGTTTGATGCCTTTTAGTGCTTTTGCCGTTTTTTGTTTCACCTCTTCCACATTGGCATAATGTTTCCCTTTGAGGAATGTTTTCATCCAGGAAAACAAACAAAAAAGTCACTTGGGGCAAGATTTGGTGAATAGGAAGGGTGGGTCTTGGGGTTCAATGCCATTTTTGTTAAAAACTGCTGAACACTCAGTGCGGTGTGGGCAGGTGTGCTTATAAATCACACATCATGGAATGGACAGAAGCGTTGAAAGAATCACCAAAAAAAAAAAAAAAAAAAGAAAATTCACTGAAGCCAAACGCAGCCTCTTGCAACAAAGCTAGCTGGTACACTGATGTTATAACATTTACCTAGTGGGGAAAGCCTGTACTACAAGGGGCCTGCCCTCCAAAAAATAATTCCTTTTGTTTTTTGGATCCCCCCTTGTATTCAGAAGTACATTAAAAATGTACTTAATTTTCAAAAGTCGAGCTAATCATTCTTACATAGTCCCACCTCTCTGGACACCGAGATAAAATAAATCCTAACTTAGACCAACTGAGTACATTTAATTACCTCCAGTTTAAAAAATCTTGAGCTGAGTTTAGTGGCTACTTGGGAGGCTGAGATAGCAGGATTGATTGAGTTACAGAGTTCAAGACCAGCTGGGTTTCATGATGAGACTCCAACTCAAATAACAACAATAACAACAGCACAAATTTGCCAGAGAAGCTAAAAAAGTCTTGGGTGACTCCATTGTTCCTATTGCAATGGAGAAGGAGATCGCATCTTGGCTTCAAATTGTTGGAATGCTCCTTGTATTTTTGTTCTTTTTTTGTAGGGATATGGCAAGTCTGATAGGCTCCTTGAACCATACAGGTGAAGATAGTGCCATCTAGATGTTTGGTGTGACTTACTCTCACCCATGGTTTTTGCTGGAGTTGGTTTGTACTGGCTTATAATAAATAGCTGATTGTTAACATGTTGTGAGTTCTTTGTTAAACTTGCAATTAAAATATAAATTTGCAACCAAATAGACATTTTGAATTAAATAAATTATCTCAAAACAGATGTATTAATACTAAAAACTCATCACTTTCTACTTATTTTATTTTTTACTAATATCGATGAGGTGACTCACATCTATCATATCTTTATGGTAGAAATACTATACAATAGTATATGTGCATTGATGTCATGTTTGAGCTTGAAATTGACCATGGTGGAAGCATTTACACCATAAAATTGGCAAAGAATACACATCGGGCTTTAAAAAATTTTTTTGAGCCAGGCGTGGTGGCTCATGCCTATAATCCCAGCGCTTTGGGAGGCAGAGGTGAGAGGACTGCCTGCCTGAACTCAGGGGTTGGAGACCAGCCTGGGCAATGTGGCAAGACCTCGTCTCTACAATAAATCAAAAAATTAGCTGGGTGTGTGGCGTGTGCCTGTGGGTCCAACTACTTGGAAGCCTGAGGTGGAAGGCTCACCTGAGCCCAGCAAATCTAGACAGTGGTGGCCATAAGCGTGCCACTGCCCTTCAGTCTGGGCAATAGAGTGAGACTAAAAAAAAATATATATATATATATGTATATATATATGTAATATATATATATAAAATAAGGCAAAATATTAAAATTTTTTTTTGTTATTTGGTTTTTATTTCTCTGTACTCCAACTAGATGTGGAAGGGAATAAGGAAAATATGGAACCCAAAGAATTGTAGTGAGAGCACCAAGATTATAGGGATACTGTGAGCAAATGGGATGCAGGGGGTGCTCTCCTGAGCTATAGAAGAAATGATCTGGTAGTTTAAGATAAAACAAGTCAAATTTATTAGAGTAGTCCACAGTCAGCAATGGTGGTCTTCTTGCTGGTCTTGCCATTCTTGGACCCAAAGGTCTCCATGGCTTGTACAACATTCATGCCCTCTTTTACCTTGCCAAAAACCACATGCTTGCCATCCAACCATTCAGTCTTAGTAGTGAAGATGAAAAACTGGGAACCATTTGTGTTGGGTCTAGCATTTGCCATGGACAAGATGCTGGGACCTGTATACTTCGAGATGAAGTTCGCATCATCAAATTTCTCCCCGTAGATGGACTTGCTGCCAGTGCCATTATGGCGTGTAAAGTCACCACCCTGGCACATAAACCCTGGAATAATTCTGTGATAGCAGGAACCCTTATAACTAAATCCTTTCTCTCCCATGCTCAGAGCATGAATGTTTTCTGCTGTCTTTGAAACTTTGTCTGCAAACAGCTTGAAGGAGACGTGGCCCAAGGTCTCGCTGTCGATGGCGATGTCAAAGAACACAGTGGGGTTGACCATGGCTGATGGGAAAAGGCTAAAGGTGGCAGCATCTGCAATGCCAAAAAAAATTTTTTTTTGAGAACCAGTTTGTAAACATTTACCAGCATACCACTGGCTGGAATCCGTAGTTCCTGTTCTTTCTGTAAGTCATGCACGCTGTGTAGACTTGGCTTTGACTCCAACCTTGTGCTGTTGCATTACCATTCCATACACTTCCCAGTCTTCCCTGGCAAAACATATAGGCACCTCTGGCTTCCTTATCTCTAGACACTGGAAAACCAGATTCATATAATTATGTTCCCTTGTGTCATGAGCTGACAGACAGTTATCTTAAGGATCTGCAGCCTCTCCATGTCATGCCCACAGAAACATACTACTATTCTGTTCGGGTGCCGTGGCTCATTTCTGTAATCTCAGCACTTTGGGAGGCCAAATATTGCAGTGGAAGATAAATTAAATTAATTTAGAAATTTTTTCCCGCTTATGACAAGACCTGACTTTCAAGCTGATGGTCTTGCTGTAGATATGAAAACCTGTTTTGGCCCCAGAAGCTGAATAATCATTCTTTCTTTCTTTTTTATTTCTACATTGCAATTCTAATCTTTCTTCTTTGCCATACTACCTCCCTTCTCCTTCTTTCAAGCAATTGATACTTTAAGCGGCTGGGGATAGGTCCTGCTTACAGACATGCAATTAGAAAGGCACATCAAAATATGTAAAAATATTACTTCTTTACAGAAGTATAATGAAGGAGGATCACTTGCACCCAAGAATTTGAGACTTAACGCAGCTGAGACCTTGTCTCTCCAGAAAGTTAAAAACAAGTAAGCCGGGCATGGTGGTGTGCCCCTGTTGTCTCAGCTACTCAGGAGGCTGAGGCGGAAGGATCACCTGAGGCCAGGAGGTCAAGGCTGAGATGAGCATGACTGTGCTCTAGTCTGGGTAACAGAGTGAGACCCTGACTCAAAAAGCAGAAATAAAACAAAACACTCCCCCTAAAACAAAAAACAAACAAACAAAAAACCATGCTACTATCTCTGGTGACCTTTGGCTTTCCTACACTTGCAAGGCTCCCTTTTATCTTAATGCTTGGTTTCAAGTTAGGAAAAACATGAATTCTAGCATTTGATCTCCTTGGTCTACCTCTATTTCCCTTCTTTTCTGCATAATCCTCCCAAATTTACAGGGGTGAGATTTTCCTGCTTTCACTTAATTCTGTATGGAGCCTTCAGTATATACATTCTGCAACCAAGTCTAGCAAGCCAGGCTTGATGTATTGCAATGGGAGATAAATTAAATTAATTTAGAAAGTTTTTCTCTCTTATGACAAGTCCTGACTTTCAAGCTGATGGTCTTTCTGCAGATATGAAAACCTATTTTGGTCACCACAAACTGAATAATCATTCTTTCTTTCTTGTTTATTTCTACTATAACATTGCCATTCTAATCTTTCTTTTTTGCCACACTACCTCCCTTCCCCTTCTTCCAAGCATATCGATACTTTAAGCGGCTAGGGATAGGTCCTGTTCACAAGCATGCAAATAGAAGGGCACATCAAAATATGTAAAAATATTACTTCTTTGCAGAAGTATAATGAAGGACAGAAGAATTCAAGGCTGTGATTCCTCCCATTGCTGGGAGGCATATAAGAAACTGATATGTCTAACCTCACCTTGTGATATAAAATAAGATGGCAGCTTTTATTTTTATTTACAGTTTTTTCGAGTTGGAGTCACACTTTGTCACCCAGGCTGTAGTGCACTGGCACATTCATGGCTACCGCAGCCTCAACCTACTGGGTTCAGGCGATCCTTCTGCCTTAGCCTTCCAAGTAGCTGGAACCACAGGCGCATGCCACCATGCCCAGCTAATTTTTTGATTCATTGTAGAGACAAGGTCTTGCCATATTCCCTAGGCTGGTCTCAAACCCCTGGGCTTAGTCAATCCTCTGGCCTCTGTCTTCCAAAGTGTTGGGATTACAAGTGTGAGCTACTGCACCTGGTAGTTTTTGCTATTTGAGTTAAATTTCAAGAGTCTCCATGTAGCTACTGTGAAGGTGTTATTATTACCACCACTCTCCTCTTCCTGTGGTAAGTCCAAGGACCCAGGGGCTTATTCATTCCCAGAGGTCAGTATAATTGCAACATTCTCTTCAAGGAAAAATCTGGAAATTTATCTTTGGTATGAAAGTCTTGTGTTCTTTGGCTACAGGATGTCACTGGTAGTCCAGAAGACTTTTTTTTTTTTCCATCTCTGCATCAGTGCCATGGGCAAGTTTCCTCCATCCACTTGGTCGCTACCTCTTACTGTATAGATGTAGGCAGGAAATTTTCTCCCTTCACTGCCATGGCCATGCTGATTTCCACAGCCACCACAGCCTGGGATGCCATTGTTACAGCTCCTCACTGACCTGACTCTTTAAGTCAACTCACGTGGCATAACCCTCTTTCAACAGGATTGAGTTTAGAGGGTCTTCACTCTTAGCCCTACGTTGTTCCTGGAAACTTGCTTTCTCCCCACTCTGAATCTAGACTTTTCCTTTCTCTCTCTCATCCAAGATTTATTCTCATTTCTCATTCTAGCATGACTGATGTCTCTTTTGGGAAAGCAAAGCCTCACTATATAAAAAATATATTGTGTATTATACATAATACATCTTATACATTTTATCCGCATCCTTTCTATTTCCACCATCCCTTCTATGCCAGAATCCTTCAAAGATTACTTAATATTCATTGTCTTGACTTTACTTCTTGGATTTAGTGCAGCAGGCTTCCCCTCCTCCTCCACGTCCATAAAACCTGTTTTCAAGATAATCAATGACTATATATACACACAGACATTTATTGAGGAAACAAAAATTAGTTATACCTCATCCTCAAGAATGGTGTGAGGAATATATTAACTACAGGTCAGAGCAGGACCATAAAGAAGGCTGTAGTTATGTTTGCCGATGGTTTTAATGGGGTTAGAGGCAGTGGCTAGGAAAATTACATAGCGTGGGTAACTCCTGTGCTCCTTTTTGAAAGATGAATAGACACGGAGGGACGCTTAGCAGAGGAAAATGTTTGAGCAAAAATGTGAAGATCTGAAGCAGCCTGGCATGAGTAGGGAAAAGATTCAGAATATCTGCTGCATAGATTGTGAGTGGAATTAAAGTGAGATATAATTTGGGTTTTATATGACAGAATAAGTAACCTATCCTTACTTAGTAGGAGCTGGGGAGCCACTGAAGGCTTTACATAGGAGAATGTCACAGTCACATTAAAATTGTAGGTTGAGGCAAGGGGCAGTGGATCAAGCCTGTAATTCCAGCACTTTGGGTGAGAGGATTGCCTGAGCCAATAGATTCAAGGCCGACTTGGGCAACTTCACGAAACCGCATCTCTACAATAAACCAAAAAATTAGTCAGGCATGGTAGCACGTGCCTGTAGTTCCGCCTACTTGGAAGGCTGAGGCAGAAGGCTCACCTGAGCCCAGCAGGTCGACGCTGGAGTGACCATGAATGAGCCACTGCACTCCAGACTGGGCAACAGAGTGAGACTCCAACAACAACACAAAACTGTAGGTTGATCACTAGTGCATCTGTGTAAAGAGAGATAGACCATGGTGGACAACACTGACCCCTTCTTATCCCTTACAACTGGTGTACTTTCAGTGACCAGCACCTGTTAATTCTTCTTCAGGAACCCCTTTGCTTAAAGAGACAGCAAGTCAGAAGTACCCGAGTCTCAGTGAGAGGCTCTGGTCAGTGCCAGCAGGGAGAGAGATTCTTGGATGTCTGGACAGAGAAAGCACATAGTACTTCAAATATGAGCTCTGAGTTGGCAGCTGCCAGGGCAGATGCCCTAGCATGCAGGTATTTGTAATCAAGCTACTTCTCATCTAGACCACTTGATTCAGCATAAACCTAAATGAATAATAGCAGGGCTTTCTTTATTTAACAATGGCTAACCATATTTTGAACAATGTTTGGGAAGAAACCTAGTTTTGGATATAGAAACACAGCCTCTTAAGAAATTTTGCTGCCTAATCTAGTTTTATATAATGTCAGTTGTAAAACGAGACAACTGAAAAGGACTAGATGGTTTTTAAGCTTTGTTTTGATTTTAAATTTTTATATTTTTAATAGGGAAAGAAAATGCTACTTGTTTGGTGGGGGTGTATGTTGTGTAAAATGAAAGTGATATGTTTTGTCACAAGATGGCAGTATCATATTTATTATAACCAGATGCTATATAGCCTACTATGTGCTGTAAATAAAACAATAATGCTTTCAGAGGGTTCATGAGGATATAAATTGCCTTCGATTTTTTTTTCTTACATCATGCTTATTTCTATCTTTATCCTAGTTGCATGTAGTTTATTTCAATTTTCTCATCGCTGGCACTACAAATTTAAGTTTCCTATTTTCTACTAATTTTTACAAAACAGGCAAAATGCACAAACAATGCTGTTTGGACAAAATTGAGTAAAGTAAAAGGCAGGTGGCACCCCTCCCCCACAACACATATTTGCTATCCACTTACTGTTGTGTAAGTCTGACATTATACAAGAGACTGAATCCAGCATATACAAGAAGTTTTTTTTTTGAATTGGAGTCTCACTCCTTTGCCCAGGCTGGGGTGCGGTGGCACGCATGCTCAAGGCCACCCCAGCGTCGACCTGCTTGGCTCCAGTGATCCTTCTGCCTCAGCCTTCCAAGTAGCTGGAACTACAGACGCATGCTACCATGCCCGGCTATTTTAAAAAAATTTTATTGTAGAGACAAGTTCTCGCCAAGTTACCCGGGCTGGTCTCGAACCCGCAGGCTCAGGCAACCCACTTGCCTTGGCCTACAAAGTGCTGGGATGACAGGCTGAGCCACCAAGTCTGGCCTACAAGAAGTTCTAATGTATACTTATAAAATAAAAAGGAGCCTGAAGTCAACATGGACTCAGCAGTAGTTTTAACATTCTCGATTCCACAGACTTTCCATGAGGAAAAATGATTCTGACTTTAAGTGACAAAAAAGAATAGCAAAGATTCAAAATCCCAGTCAGACAGCAGGTTCCAAAAGTAGAACTCTGAGAGCTCAATAAATCGTGGCTATTTATTTATTTTATTTCATTTTTATTTTTTGAGTTGGAGTCTCACTCTGTCACCCAGGCTGGAGTGCAGTGGCATGCTCACAGTCACTGCAGCCTCGACCTGCTGGGCTCAGGTGATCCTTCCGCCTCAGTCTTCCAAGTAGTTGGAAGGTATGCATCACATTCGGCTAATTTTTTGATTTATTATAGAGATGAGGTCTCGCCAAGTTGCCTACGCTGGTCTCGAACCTATGGGCTCAGGCAATCTCTCACCTGGCCTCTCAAAGTGCTGGGATTATAGGCATGAGCCACTGTGCCTGGCCTAAATAGTGGTTTTTTAAACAAAGTACTTTGATTTCAAGTATAGTGAAATTCTCCAATATCTATCAACAATGATTCACCCCTGGGCACTGGAAATCCTCTCGCCTCCTCCTCCCAAAGTGCTGAGATTACAGGCGTGGGCCACTGGGCTGGACAGCCTGGGTGGCAGACACTTTAAAAAAGTATACAACTCTAGCCGGGCTCGGTGGCTCAGCCTGTAATCCCGTGCTTTGGGAGGCTGAGGTGAGTGGATTGCCTGAGCCCCAGGGTTCGAGACCCGCCTAGGCAACTTGGGAGACCTCATCTCTACAATAAATCAAAAAAATTAGCCGGGCGTGGTAGCGCATGCCTGTAGTTTCAGCTACTTGGAAGGCTGAGAGGGAAGGATCACCCGAGCCCAGCAGGTCGAGGCAGTGGTGGCCGGGAGCGGCCACTGCACTCCAGTTTGGGCGACAGAGTGAGACTCCAACTCAAAAAAAAAAAGTATACAATTCTTAGAGGTTTCTTAGTAGGCTTACAAAGTTGCAAATCAATTATTAGCTAATTCTGAACATTTTCATTGCTCCAAAAAGAAATCCCATACTCATTAGTAGTCATTCTTTTTGTCCTTTCTCCCTGTTCCCTCAACTCCCAACTCCTTGGAATTATTAATCTTTTTTTTTTTTTAATCGCTATGGATTTGCCTGTTCTGGACATTTCATACAATGGAATCATACAACATGTGGCCTTTTGTGTCTGGCTTCTTTTTTTTTTTTTTTTTCTGAGTTGGAGTCTCACTCTGTCGCCCAGACTGGAGTGCAGTAGCCGCTCCCGGCCACTGCAGCCTCAACCTGCTGGGCTCGGGTGATCCTTCCGCCTCAGCCTTCCAAGTAGCTGGAACTACAGGCGTGCGCTACCATGCCGGGCTAATTTTTTGATTTATTGTGGAGATGAGGTCTCGCCAAGTAGCCCAGGCAGGTCTCGAACCCGCGGGCTCAGGCAATTTACTCACCTCAGCCTCCCAAGGCATGGGATTACAGACTGAGCCACCGAGCCCGGCCACGTGTCTGCCTTCTTTCAGTTAGCATAGTGTTTTCAAGGCTCATCCATGTGGAAGCATGTATCAATACTTTATTCCTGAAATGGATGAATAACATTCCATTTTATGAATATGCCATGTTTTGTTTTTCTATCAGTTGATGGGACATTTGAGTTGCTTACATTTTTGGCCTAGTGTAAATGGTGGTGCTTGCATTCATGTACAAGTTTTTGTATGAAATTATGTTTTTATTTCTTTTGGGTATATGTCTAAGAGTGGAATTGCTGGGTCATTGGTAAATCTATGCTTAGTGTTTTGAGGAATTGTCAACCTGTTTTCCAAGTGGCTGCACCATTTTGCATTTCCAGCAGCAATTATGAAGTTTCTGATTTCTCCACTTCCTTGTCAATACTTGTTATGGTTCATCTTTTAAAAATTGCAGCTGCCTGGCTGGGCTTGGTAGCTCAGCCTGTAATCCCAACACTTTGGGAGGTTCAGGTGGGTGGATTGCCTGAGATCAGGGGTTCGAGACCAGCTTGGGCAACTTGGTGAGACCTAGTCTCTACAATGAATCAAAAACTAGCTGGGCATGATAGTTCATGCCTGCAGTTCCGGCTACTTGGAAGACTGAGGTGGAAGGATTGCCTGAACCCAGCACGTTGATGCTGGGGTAGCCATGAGCGTGCCACTGCACTCCAGCCTGGGCGACAGAGTGAGACTCCAACTAAAAAAAACAAAAAAATTGCAACTGCCTTTTATATTAACTACTATTAATGAGAGGCCAATAGGCATAAAAATATCAGGGATAATAAGACTTTTTTTCTAAGATATCTTGTTATATGTTTAAGATATTGTTGATGTTTTCCTTCTCTCTTCTCTTTTTTCTCTTTTCCGCTTCCTTTTCTTTTTCCTTTCTCTTTCTTCCTCTTGCCTCTCTGTTCTTTCCTTTCAGTTTGCATTTGCTTTTAGTTTCTTTTAGATTACATAGTGGAATATGTTCATTTTAACATTAACTAATTCAGAGAGGTACAAGAATGAAATTAACTCACTAAATTCTCCCATTGCAGCCCCAACATAACCAATGTTAGTAGTTTACTGTGTGTATTTTTACACTTTTTTTTCTGAGTTGGAGTCTCACTCTGTCGCACAGGCTGGAGTTCAGTGGCACGCTCATGATCACCGCAGCCTCGACTTGCTGGGCTCAGGCGATCCTTCTGCCTCAGCTTTCCAAGTAGCTGGAACTACAGGCATGCGCCACCATGCCCAGTTAATTTTTTGATTTATTGTAGAGATGAAGTCTTGCCATATTGCCCAGGTTGGTCTCGAACCCGTGGGCTCAGGCAATGCTCTCACCTCTGTCTCCCAAAGTGCTGGGATTATAGGCTTGAGCCATGGCACCAGGGCTTTTACACTTTTAAAAGTTTACACATATATGCATTTATTTGCAATAACAGCATCATTTAATACTCATCACTCTGCAACTTACCTTTGAATCTTTTGAAGATTACTTCCATACTTGCCTATTGAAAGTATACTTAAATGATGGGTATTTTCTCTTCTTGTCCTAGTTTTTGAAACATATACAACACAAAAGCATATGGTATTCAATATATGCACATACACCCTACCTGTAATGGATTCTGGATTTTATTTTGTCATATAAAGAGAAAGAAAACTATCAGTATGGACAAACTGACCATGTTTGACTTTGTTTATGTTCTCATTTGTTTTATCTATTCTTAACACACAATTCTATTGTTCAATGTTCATCACAATCACTTGAATTAAAACTTGTGGATTTATTAGCAAAAAATGTTTATGTAAAGACACTCCTGTGTAAGTGAACACTGAAACTTTATTATAATATTATAAAAAAGGGATTGGCAGTAGTGAGACAATGTTGGGGGGAGGGAGGCACATAACATCAATAAGGATACCTAAATTTTACCCGTACGATGACCACTTATGTACCTAACCCTGAATAGTAGCCCACAGCTTTAAAATTAGAGAGAGAGAGAGAGAGAGAAAGAGAGAGAGAGAGAGAGAGAGAAAGACCCTCCTGTAAGAGAACTCATAGCTGCTCCTGTGGAAGGAAGCTTAAAGTTATCCCTTCGAGAAAGAGCTCCTCCCCCTGTATTTCTTCTGGGTTTTGCACCTAGATTGAACTAACTCATCCATATGGAGAGTTCACCTTCCTCAGACTCCACTGGCGCAGGAACCAGAGATGAAGTTTCAGGCTCGTGGTGTCCTACAGCAGATGTGAAATTTTTCCTTCTTTGTATTTCCCTGAAGATGGGAGGTAAGTCGCAATTGAATAGCAAATGTTGCTGAGTTTTCAAAATAATTTTCTTCCAGCTAAATGATGGCAACTTTTGACATTTGTAACAATAGAGTCCTTCCTGATAGATATTTTATTATGTAGAGTTAATTATTACTGGATATCAAATATTAACTACTGCTACTGCTACTATTATTGCTGCCACTTTGGCCATCATTTATTTCTATCTATAAGGACCTCCCTGATCAATGGTAGGTCTTTTGTAACCACATGGAAATCATTATTTTTAATAGTGATATGACTTCCAGGAGTACTGTCCTTGGTAACAGTCATGTGTCATGTCATGGGCACTGCAGGACAAAGCATTGAGCAGCCCACCGAGTTGATAGCTATGGAAGGAGCTATTGTCCAGGTCAACTGCACATACCGGACATCTGGGTTCAACGGGCTGTCCTGGTACCAGCAGCATGAAGGCAGAGAACCCATATTTCTCTCTTATACTGTTCTGGATGGTTTGACAGGGAGCGGTCATTTTTCTTCATTCCTTAGTCGCTCTGATGGATATAGTTACCTTCTTCTGATGGAGCTGCAGATGAAAGACTCTGCCTCTTACTTCTGTGCTGTGAGAGACACAGCGATTATGGGGCCTCTTCAGCTGTACCAGAATTCAAAAGGCAACTAGCTGAGTATGGGTGGGCTTGAGAAGTTCTAGTATTTCCTGATTGTAGACTTGCTTACTCTCTAATTTGAAACTTTTTTTGAGTAATGTAACATAGGATTCAGACCGAATGCCATTATTTTCTGAACCATCGATTGCTAGGAGGAGGGGAAATCCCCCCCTTTCTCTTGCTTTCTCTTTCTCTTCTTCTATTTCTCTTCCTTTTCCTTTTCTTCCTTTTTATTTGTAGCTCTAATATTCTGTGGCTGTAGGGGTGGAAGCAAAAATTGGTTTTGAAGGAAGCTGTTTATTCAAGGGAAGGAACTCTTGAATGCTATTGTTTATGCAATAGTAAGTTATATTCTTGTATATTTGTCCTTGGGAGGCTCCGAAATTTGTGAAGTAAATGCATATTCCCCAGCTTGAGATATTAATCTATCATTTAATTATGTCAAGTATGTCCTCCTTTTTATGTTTACCTGAGTAATAATTTTGACACTGTTCAACATTTTGGTAGATTTATCTAGCATATTGGAGATTGGGTAGGGGGGTAGCTGTGGACTTAGAGGGTAAAGAGAGGATCAAGGAGAAATCCTCTCTGTGGGACAGAGCAGTGAGGCCATGCAGTGACGTGAAGGGACGTTGAAGGAGGAGAAGATCAGTAGGGAATTCCTGTGAGATGATGAAAAGAACAGTGTTATATAATATTCAGATTAAAGATTTTCTTTTTCTGAGTTGTAATTCTTGTATGTAATCTCAATGTTTTGAAGTTGTTAAACATTCCAGCCTATATAGTCTGTCCATAGAGGGCAATGCAGAATTTCTTCCCCATATGTGAATTCTTCTTTCTCTACATCTTAGTACACATATTTAATTCTATACATTTTCCCCCCTTGTCTTTGGATGTCAATTTCTTCTATCAGCTTATTTTGAATCATTCTTTTTGAGACAAACAGAAAAAGAGAACTTTCAATTAGGGTGTAGTAAAGAAAGGCAAAGTGGATGGTTTCCACTCAACAGATATGTTTTACTGAGTATCTAGGCTGTGCTAGGTACTTTTTCAATTGCTGGGGTGCATCAGTGAATAAAATATCCCTGCACTGATGTTGCTTATTTTCCGGTGAATAAGAAGTTTTAGCAGATATGCCTTTGAAAGTACAGAGAAAATAAACTTGGTCTTCAGAACTGGACTTCACTGTCTTTAATAGGAAAAGAGCTGAGGTGTAGGTATGTGATGCTGATGTTATATGCTTGTTACACATTTTATAATACAAATTAGTCATAAGCTGAATAAGGGTGGTATAATACTGGATGATTATAAGACTTTGAGTCAAGTTATTCAAAGAATCTCAATCTTTCATGATACTCAAATGTATCTGGGTTCATAGTGGGACTTCATATAAAATCAGAAAAATATTGAAGGAAACAAATGACTTTTAACATGTGTGCTATTAGTAAAAGTGAAAAAATCCAAGTACTTAATTGAAACTATGAAGGAGGTAAACTCTTTCTTTCTTTTCTTTCTCTCTCTCTCTCTCTCCTTTTTTTGAGTCAGGGTCTCATTCTGTCACCCAGGCTGGAGTGCAGTGGCATGCAGCGTGACTTACTACATCTTAGACCAACTAAGCCCAGATGATCCTTTCATCTCAGCCTCCTGAGTAGCTGGAACTACAGGTGCATGCCACCATGCCTAGCTTCTTTTTAAAATTTTTTTATTTTGTAGAGATGAGGTATCACTATGTTGCCTCGGCTGGTCTTGAACTCCTGGGCTTAAGACATCCTCTTGCCTGGGCCTCCCAAAATGCTGGGATTATGGATATGAGCCACTGTACTCAGCCTGAGATAAAGTCTTAAACACTTTTAGCAAGGAGTGAATGGTAAACAGAAATGATCTCTACACTATCAAATATCTTAAATGTGAAGACACGAAAAGTGCTACGTACCTCACTAGGGCCACTCTTGAAGTACTCTCCTTGGGAAGCTACGCACTGATGCCAGTGCCTAATCCACCCATCCAAGCAATTTTGGAACCCTTTTTCTGGAATGGCCATTGGAGTTGTCATTGAATTACCCTTGAATGTCATCAAAATGTCTTCCTTTCAATATTTCCTTTATCTTCAGGTAAAGAAAAAAGTCATTTGGGGCAAGATCAGGTGAGTGTGTGTGGGGGGGTGTTCCAATACAGTTATTTATTTACTGGCTAAAACTCCCTCATAGACAGTGCTGTGTGAGCTGGTACATTGTCGTGGTGCAAGAGCTCCTTTGGGACCATTTTTTGCACATCTCCTTCTCTTGCCAAGATTTTCAGTTAAGATTTTCCTGTTTCTCTATCAATTTTTATTTGGTCTGCTATGCTTCTCACAGTCAGCTGATGATTTTGACACACAATTTGATGATTTTTTGCAATGTTTTCATTAGTTCTGCTCGTTACTGGTTGTCCTGACCGCTCTTCATCAGTGACGCTTTCTCTCACCTCAGAAAAACTTTTAATCCATTTGTACACTGCCATTTTCTTCCTGGAATTATCCTCATAAATTTGGACTAACATGTCCCCGATTTCACCTCCACTCTTGCCAAGTTTAACAAGAAATTTAATGTTTGTTCATTGTTCTCATCCAAACTGACATTTTTGTGATGACAACTCTGATGGTCCTTCCAGAAGAAGAGTTCCAAAATTGTTTTGATGGATGGACTAGGTGCTGGTGTCAGTGCATAGCTTCCCAAGGGGACTACTTCAAAGGTGACCATAGTGATATTCAGCATTGAGATATGTAGGACTTTTTCTAGGACGAGTTTGTGAACTTAATTGTCACACCTTGAATATAGCTCAAGAAAACTAAGACATCTCCTTTGTCCTTTTGTTTGGGTGTTACTAAGCCCTAGATTATTCAACTGTTTCTTGTGTTAACTCTACTTCCATATCTTTGTAATTAGTTCATATTCAGAGAAAACCCTCCTCAAATTATGTTGTTTTGAGGAGGCAATTTATTGCCTTTTGGGAAATCCATGTACCTAAAAGTTATTTGACCACTCCTATTTAACATAGTACTAGAAGTCTTAGCAGAGCGTCAGGTAAGATAAAGAATAAAGTTATTTAAATAGGAAAAGAGATAGTTGAATTATTTCTATTTGCATATAATTTGATTCTATATCTAGACACCCCAAAAGAGTCCATCAAAAAACTCCCGGCACCAATATACAACTTCAAAGTATCAAAATACAAAATCAGTGCTAAAAAATCAGTTGCATTTCTATACACTGACAACAAGAAGGCTGAAAACCAAATTAAAAAACACAATCCCATTTACAATAGCCACTCAAAACAATAAAATACCTCAGAATATGTTTAACCAAAGAGGTGAAAGATTGTTACAATGAGAACTACAAAACACTGCTTAAAAAAATCAGAGATGACATAAACAAATGGAAAAACATTCCATGCTCATGGATTGGAAGAGCCAATATCATTACAATGTCCATACTACTCAAAGCAATCTACAGCTTCAATGCAATCCTCATTTAACTGCAAGCAACATTTTTTTTTTTAGTTGGAGTCTCACTCAGTTGCCCAGACTGGAGTGCAGCGGCCACTCCTGGCCACTGCAGCCTCGACCTGCTGGACCCCGGCGATCCTTCCGCCTCAGCCTTCCAAGTAGCTGGAACTACAGGCGCGTGCTACCACGCCTGGCTAATTTTTTGAATTATTGTAGAGATGAGGTCTCGCCAAGTTGTCCAGGCGGGTCTCGAACCCACGGGCTCAGGCAATCCACTCACCTCAGCCTCCCAAAGTGCGGGATTACAGGCTGAGCCACCGAGTCCAGCTGGCAAGCAACATTTTTAACAGACCTAGAAAAGACAATCCCTAAATTCATATGGAAGCAAAAAAGAACCTAAATAGCCAAAGCAAATCTCAGCAAAAAGAACAAAGTCAGTTGCATCACACTCCCAGACTACAAATCCTACTACAAGACCACAGTAACCCAAATAGCATGGAACTGGTGCAAAAACAGATACATAAACCAATGAAACAGGATAGAGAACCCAGAAATAAAACCACTGACCAACAACCAAATTATCTTTGACAAAGCTGACAAAAAATTGGAGAAAGGACACCCTATTCAATGAATGGTGCTGGGAAAACTGGCTAACTATACGCAAAAGAATAAAACTGGAACTCTATCACCATATACAAAAATTTACTCAAAGTGAATCAAGAACTTCAATGCAAGACCTCAAAGTGTAAAAATCTTAGACGAAAACCTAGGGAACGCTCTCCTAGACATTGACCTAGGCAATGAATTCATGACAAAGTCCTCAAAAACAAATGCAGCAAAAACTAAAATTGGCAAGTGAGACCTTATCAAGCTGCAAAGCTCTTGCACAACAAAATAAACCACCAAAAGAGTAAAGTGACAACCTTCAAAATGGGAGAAAATATTTGCAAACTCTGCATCCAGCAAGGGCCTAATATCCAGAATCTATAAGGAACTCAAATGTATTTACAGGGAAAAACTAAATAATCCCATTAAAAAGTGCATGAACAGAAAGACACTTCTCAAAGGAAGACATACAAGCAGCCAACAAACATATGAAAAAAATGCTCAACATCACAATCATCAGAGAAATGCAAATCAAAACCACAGCTCACACCAGTCAGGATAGTTATTAATAAAAAGTAAAAAAACAATAGCTGTTGTTGAGGCTGCAGAGAAAAGGGATTGCTCATACACTGTTGGTGGGAATGTAAGCTAGTTCAACTTGGTGTAAAGTAATCTGGAGATTTCTCAAAGAACTAAAAATAGACCTATCCTTCAACTCAGAAACCCTACCTCTGGGAATATACATACTCAAAGAAACAGACATCGTTTTATCAAAAAGACACCTGCGCTTGTGTGCTTATTGCATCACTATTCACACGGAACCAACACAGGTGCCCATTGATGGGGGACTCGATAAAAAAATGTACATATACAATATGGAACACCATATGGAGCACTGTATGGAACACGCAGCTATAAAAAGAACAAAATTTTAACATATCACTTTAATGCTAAAAGGCACTTAGTATATTACATTACTATCAGTTATCCAATAAGAATAAAATGCATATTAAAATGGAACATGACTATGCAACAGGAAGAGCATGCCATTTAACCAATTTACAAATAAAGACAGAAACGAAGGGGAAGGATATGAATGTTACGCTGCCCATAGGCAGATGAGCTAAATGCAAATGGACGGTTTGAAATGTCCTGGCTAAGTCTGACTCTGGTGTCTTCTCTAAACGTCCTTCACATGATATAGTTTACACACTGACTACTTTTAAATCCAGGGCTCCCACAGAAATGTATATTCAATTCAATTCAGCAAATATTTATTTGACTCAGACATCTATAGGCTACATTCTGTGTTCTTTTTTTCATATGTTTGTTGGCTGCTTGTATGTCTTCCTTTGAGAAGTGTAAAAAAGCAGCATACCACACAGAGATAGACCATACCCTTGTGGAGAATATTGAAAGGAAGCCAATTATATTTGTCAGTTACGTTTGCAATTGTTAGCAAGAAATATTTTCTAAAAACAAAAGTGCTATTACTAAATATATGTATTGTGATCTTCCTCCCCTCCCCTCCCTTTTGCCCTCCCCTCCCTTTTGCCCCTCCCCTCCCCTATACTGACCTTCCAGTTTTGTCCCAGCCATTCCCCAGTCAGGCCTTCAGCTGAAATTTGACTTCTGTAAAATCACATTGTCACTGAGTGCAGAGATGGAGGTGTCTTTGAAGAAGCAGGTGCAACATCTCATAATTAAATTACATCATCCTGGCACTTCAGAGTCTCCTGGTTTCTGTTAGATTAGGAAGGATTCCAGAACTTTCTTTCCTAGGTAGACATACACTTTGAATAGTAGCACTGATCAAGGGAGGTCTGTGCCTCTCTTGTGACTAATTAGTAGGCAGAACTGGAAAAAATAGGATTCACACTTAATGGTTTAGACAACTTACCTTGGGAGTTGCAGTCTAGGTTTGGGTACTGACCTTCCAAGTTTGTGGACTGACTGGCAAAGCACGCATGCTTTTCTGCGGTACTTGAGATAAAAAAGTGAGATTGCTCTAAGGATTGTCAGACCTCCTTGAGCAACACTTTTCCGTCTGTAGTAGAATCACATTTAAAAATGTCCTATGCTCAGGTCCTATCTCAGGTCAATTTAATTAGGTTTCTGGTGCTGGAATCAGAATAACTTAAATACAAGGCTTCTGGAGTCCATTAAAGATGCGACTTTTTCAGATGTCCGCTGGGCAGTTTTCAATGACTTAACCATTTCAAGCAAGTACTGCCTTGCTTGTCTTCTCTTATAGTATTTATAGTGTTATGCCTATCATGTGTAACATGAATCATATGAATGTATAACAAAAAATATCCTTACTGACATTATGACCTTTCTGCATAGTACAATGTGATTCTCACATCCATATTAACATATCTTTTTCTTTTAAATATGTGGGGTACAATTCAGGGTTAGGTATACTAATGTTCCTTGTGCAGGTATCCTTGTCATTGAGGTGTGTTCCTTCTGTTGTCAGTTTCCCACTACTGCCAATTCCTTTTTTATAGTATTACAAAAGACATTCAAGGTCCACTTATAAGTGAGAACATGTGAAACTTGGTTCTTTGTTTCTGTAATAGATCACTCAGTATCATAGACTCTAAGTCCATCCAAGTTGCTGAGAAGTTCATAATTTTGTCCTTCTTTATGGCTGCGTAATATTCCATTGTGTATATGTACCACATTTTTAAAAATTCAGTCCTCTTTCAATGGGCAGCATGGTTGGTTCCATGTTTTTGCTATTGTGAATAATGCCGCAATAAACATGCATGTGCAGGTATCTTTTTCTTTTTTTTTTTTTTTGAGTTGGAGTCTCACTCCGTCGCCCAGACTGGAGTGCAGTGGCTGCTCCCGGCCACCGCAGCCTTGTCCTGTTGGGCTCCGGTGATCCTTCCGCCTCAGCCTTCCAGGTAGCTGGAACTACAGGCGCGTGCTGCCACACCCGGCTAATTTTTTGATTTATTGTAGAGATGAGGTCTCGCCAAGTTGCCCAGGCGGGTCTCGAACCCTCGGACTCAGGCAATCCACGCACCTCGGCCTCCCAAAGCGCAGGATTACAGGCTGAGCCACCGAACCCGGCTCTTGCTCCCATCTTTATGCCCACGTGTGGTTAGCTGTCACTTGTAAGTAAGAACTTGTGGTATTCAGTTTTATGTTTATGTGTTAATTTGCTTAGAATGATGGTCTCCGGTTGCATCCATGTTGTTGCAAAAAAACCATGATTTTTAATTTTTTATGATTTTGTAGTATTCCATGGCATATATGTACCACATTTTTGTTTATCCAGTCTGCCATTGATGGGCACCTGTGTTGGTTCCATATTTTTGCTATTGTGAATAGTACTGCAATCAACATACGAGTGCAGTTGTCTTTTTGGTGGAGTGATTTATGATCCTTTGGGTATATGCCCAGTAGTGAGTAGGATTGCTGCATTGAATAGTAAATCGATTATTAGTTCTTTGAGAAATCTCTAACCTCTTTCCATAGGGGCTGAACTAGGCTACATTCCTACCAACAGTGTAGGTGCATTCCCAACATCTGTTGGTTTCTTTTTTTTAACTTTTTAATAATAGCCATTCTGGATGGTGTGAGATGGTATCCAGTTTGTTTTAACTATTGTTTTTCCAGGTGAGACCAGGACAGGGGGATAACCAACCATTTCTTTATTTTGTTTGAGATACATTGCAAGAGACTTTCCCAGTGGTGTTTCTTCCTTTTTTTTAAACAAGAAGTTTATTTAAACAACAAGTTGCTTGACTTGAAGGGAAAGCTATCTAGGATTCTTTTTTTAAGAGTAATTGATCCCTAAAAGACAGATTGCCCTACATGTAACAGCTACGTACAAAAAAGTTATAAAATTGTCCTTGGTTTTACAATGATAAATGAAAAACATTAAAATTCTCCAACTGAACAAGCTATGCAAGGATTTTTTATGTTGTTGTCTTTTTGTTAAAACAGTGAGAGCAAAATAACTTACCATAATATAAAGATAAGAACTGAATGAACATGCCACTAATGGAGAAGGGGTATTTTCACAGAGCCAGTATTTGTTCCCATCCCATCTCTACTTGATGTTGTCAATCAAAACGTACCATTGGCCATTTAGTTAAAAAAAATTGCAATATGCGTGTGCACATACATCAGTTGCTTTATGTACACTAAAGGAATGGGGAAGGGGAAAATGAAAGAATAAAGAAAACTATAGTAGTCAGGATGTGG
Organism: Tarsius wallacei; assembly: GCA_963574415.1. Classification (NCBI taxonomy): domain Eukaryota; kingdom Metazoa; phylum Chordata; class Mammalia; order Primates; family Tarsiidae; genus Tarsius; species Tarsius wallacei. The sequence continues at coordinate 28,125 of CAUYQG010099163.1, forward strand.
TGGAACTAAATTGCAGTTTTTTTTTTTTTTTGAGTTGGAGTCTCACTGTTGCCCATACTGGAGTGCAGTGGCATGCTCCTGGCCACCGCAGCCTAGACCTGCTGGGCTCTGGCTATCCTTCCGCCTCAGCCTTCCAAGTAGCTAGAACTACAGGTGCATGTTACCACACCTGGCTAATTTTTGATTTATTGTAGAGATTAGGTCTCGCCAAGTTGCCCGGGTGGGTCTCGAACCCTCGGGCTCAGGCAATCCACTCGCCTCGGCCTCTCAAAGTGCTGGGATTACAGGCTGAGCCACTGAGCCGAGCCAAAATTGCAGTTTTCTAATTTAGAATGTAATCTTGGTTTGTAAGGACAGAGTTTTGGAGTAAAGAAGCTGGTTCCCTTTTTAATAGACACCTCCTGTCTGCTGCTGGAACACATCAATTGTATCTTCATCCTTCATTTCCAACTGCGCAGGTGTGTCTGTTTCATTGATTGGCTGCTCATCAAATCAGATAGTTGTTCTCAGTCTTGACTCCTTCCTTAGGCTTTTTGTCGACCATGGTGAGCGCCAGAATCTCTTCAGCCTCCGCTTCACAAAAGAGGTACCAGGTCTGCACCTAACCCCAGTGGTGTTTCAATTCAGCAACAAACATTGATTTCTGTATCTGCCCTTAGTTATTTGAGAAAGAGGGAGACACAAACACAAATCCCTTATGTCCTTTGAGGACTCACAATTTGGGATGGAAAGAGAGGTTAATTTTTGACTATGCTATAGTCAAGAATTGATAGACTGTGAGAAATTGACAGACTGAGAAATTCTGAAATAAAGGGACTATGGCAATATAAAGGAAGTGAGCTAAGTCCTGTCTGGGAAAATCAAATGAGGAATTGTTTGCTATAGATCTGAAGGAAGCAGAGATCTTCACTTGGTCAATATTGACAGGGAGGAAGTATATTCTAGGTGGAAGAGAGAGCTTCAGCAAAACAATGCAGGCAATTTTAGGGTGTGCTCAAGGAACAGCAGTAGATCAATGGAGGTGGGAGAAGGAAAAAAGATGGAAATGTCTTGAGAGAAAAGGTATGTTAGATCCAGATTGTATTGGGCTTGGAATTCCAGATTAAGGAGTCTGGATTTATTCTACATTCACAGGAGAGTCCTACAGATTCAGTGTTTCTGAGCGTGATTTTGATTGCGGTATAGATAAGGAAGAAAAGGACAAAAAACTTGTTATGAATCAAGAGAGATTCTAAAGGTGGAGAAGACAGAATTTGATATGTTAACACATGGGGAGGGTGAGGGCAGGAAGAAACCATAAATGTTCCAGAATTTTCAAGTTCAAGTGCTTGGAAATATTCATGCCGTGCACAAGCAAAAGAACACAGAATTTATAGATGTCTAGGTTAAGAAGCAAACAGAATGAAAAAGGAGCTATAGTAGCATTATGCTTTTTTTAATCCTTTTCAAATTTTCTAGCATGATATACCACTTAAGAAATAACACATTTTGATGTGTCATTTGATAAGGCATTTTCTTATTTCATAAGGTAGTCAGAGGTGGAAGAAGCAACACATCTCTTTCTTTCTTTCTCTTTCTTTTTTATTGTAGAGATGAGGTGTTGTCAAGTTGCCCAGGCTGGTCTCAAACCCGTGGGCTCAGGCAATCCTCTCACCTCGATCTCCCAAAGTGCTGGGATTATAGACATGAGCCATTGCGCCCAGTTGTATCCATTAATTTTTTTTTTTTTTTTTTTGAGTTGGAGTCTCACTCAGTCTCCCAGAATGGAGTGCAGTGGCCGCTCCCGGCCACCACAGCCTCGACCTGCTGGGCTCCGGCGATCCTTCTGCCTCAACCTTCCAAGTACCTGGAACTACAGGCACGCGCTACCACGCCCGGCTAATTTTTTTGATTTGTTGTAGAGATGAGGGCTCGTGAAGTTGCCCAGGTGGGTCTTGAACCCGCGGGCTCAGGCAATTCACTCACCTCGGCCTCCCAAATCGTGGGATTACAGGCTGAGCCACCGAGCCTGGCCGTAACCGTTAATTTCTAAACAAATAATGTAAAACAATTTGAACTGATTTAATGAGATGAAAAGATTTTGGGTCCAAAGTATTCAGAATTTTCTTCCAAATAAAATGAAAGTAAATTCAGTTTAAATCATGAACAGTTTACTGAACATTTGTCTCATGCAGGAGTAGCTGAAAAAAGTGGTAGTGATGATAATGTGGGTATTGTTACTTATTTTCATTCACAGTCCCTGGACCTGCTATTAACCTCTTTAGAGCAGACTTCACTTCCTGGTTCCTCAGTGTGTAGATGAGGGGGTTCAGTAGTGGAGTGACAACAGTGTAAAACACAGCCACTGCTCCATCCAGGGGACTCTTGGAGCCAGCCCTAAGGTAGATGAAAATACAGGGAACGTAGTAGATTGTGACCACGGTCAGATGGGAACCACAGGTGGAGAAGGCCCGGCGTCTCCCGTCAGCAGTACGTATCTTCAGGATGGCGTGGACTATGT
>CAUYQG010099168.1:0-10062 GCA_963574415.1 Tarsius wallacei
TCCAGCTACTTGGAAGGCTGAGGCGGAAGGATCGCCGGAGCCCAGCAGGTCGAGGCTGCGGTGGCCGGGAGCGGCCACTGCACTCCAGTCTGGGCGACAGAGTGAGACTCCAACTCAAAAAAAAAAAAAAAAAAAAAAAATCTAAGTTATATAGTAATATTCCTTTTAGTGTCACTCATATATAAAATATAATTAAATAATTAAAGCAATATGTCCTATGATTTCAGCAATACTTTATTCATCCGTCTTCTCCAACACTACTGACACAGTCACTGAGTCAAAGTATCCAATTTACTACTTTCATACATAAAAGTGATCTCTATTACATCAGTATCATAAACACACACACAGGCGAGCGCACGCGCACACACACACACGTCATATGTCCCTAATTGAACTTTTAATGTAATAAAAATGTGTAGAATTAGGAATGCATAAGAGAAGAGGACAAAAGAGGTTTAGAAAAGTTACAGAAAATTATTGAAGGAGTGTCAAGCAGAGCAGAGACAGGACGAGGTAGGTTCATTTTATGTCAGTGTTCACTGAGAAGTTATGAAAGTCCTCCAACTTATGCTTAATATATCCCAACTTTTCTCATAAAGCCATGAAGCATTGTTTTATTCTACCATAATTAGCTTGCAGAAAAAAATTACTTGAGAAATGACTTATTTTACATATAATATAATATGAATAATTAATACTTGTGTTATTAGATTTTTAAATACACAGAAAAACAATGCTAAGAATCGTTTTAATTCCCATTATAATATTAAGGTGCTTTCACAGTTTGTGATTTTACTTCTATACTACCAAGGAAGTGTGTGTGCTGTGTTCATATGGGAAATGGCATTACAATTATTCTAACATTTTGGTGAATATGATAAATAAAGAATTAAAAATGTTCATTTTCAAGCTCTTAATGTTTCCTTGAAGAAGATGTCTAAAGTAAAATTAATGTTAGTTTTTCACCTCATTTCACTGATAAAGCAGCAATTCACAAAAGTGTTTCTATGAGTTGAGAAACTATATCTAGGTGTTTAAATTTGAAGGCATTTGAACACTCAGTTTTTGCTCCAAGCTGCCTTTTTTCCTTTATATTAGAAAACCTCTGAGACACAAGTGGTTAAATGAAGAATGATTAGAAGTTAGACAAGACTGAATAAACATAATCAAAGTACAAAATGATGGCTCAACACTTTCTGTTAATGAATATTTATGCCTTTTTACTGCTTGTACAAACACATATTTCTGTGCATATTCAGTTAGACTTAATACTTTAAATAAATTTTTAAAAGGTTTAATTTTAATGCCTAACTTCCACTTAAAATATATCTTTATTCAAATTATTAATTCCATTGTACACATCATAACCTTTTACTTTAAATTCTGGATGGTTCCATAATATTTGGTTAAGAATTTTGTTTTTCTAAATGCTGAATATTTTATCAGTTTAATGAGAAATATCTAATCTCTTGTTTCCCTAAAACTGCATGTTCACTTATTCTTATTCAAATAGGAATCCTCCATCAATTTATTTTCAAAAGAAAATGGGAAAAAAGATTAAGATAGCATTATTTGAATTTGCACTCCATATTTGTACCAAAAGTGAAGCTATGATGCTTATATATTTATAACACACATTGCAGTCCTCAAAGTCTTCTAATGTATAAAATAGTTTTTTTCACCTTTTTTGCTTCTTTGCCTTATTATTACTACTTTTGCATTGCGAAATTTTGTTCCTGCCACCTTATTCACAAAAAAATAAAGCATTATTTTTAATCGTATGTGGTATTAATATACTTTGAAATCTGTTAATATTGTGAGTAGCCTCTGTGCATATTAATGTCCTTATCTTTCTCTTTTTCTCTGTGTGTGTGCATGAGTGTGTTTACACACATACACCTGGGCCAAGACTTGAATAGGTACTTCACAAAATTATAGCTAAATAGTCTAAACACTAAAGATACTAGATCTTGGTCATTGCTCTTTGGGGTCTTTAAAATTAGAAAACAATGAGATACCATTACTCAGCCATCATAATGTCTATATAAATTATGTTATATATACCCTATTTATTTCCTGTATTTAATTATCTTTGTAGAATACATAGCACAATATTGCTTTTTCACATTAGATAAATAGTGCCTCTTTACTGAAGTAGCTCAGTCTTCTGAGTAAAACTCAATGTGATAAATTCAGGTGACTAAAATTCAATGATAATTAGTGGGTGAAAAAAATATTGTATTTCTTTTTTTTTTCCTAAGCAAAATATATCTGTCCTGTCCTCATTCCTTTCAGAGTTGCTTTAAATTGTCTATGGAGACTCCCCTTTACAAGCATTTAAGTGTCTTGTAGTGTAAGCACTTGAGGAAATAGGAGGAATCTCCACCCATTGCTGGCACTATCGTCATGCTCCTTTGTGGATCCAGGTGGCCCCTTCAAAGTTCAATAGTAAATCCCAGGACAGGACAAAATCTTTCTCCCATAGGCAACAACCAGCCAACTGGACTTTCAAGTTTAGGATTTCCAGTTCTATTTCTAATGCCATACTATACCTATTTCTTACAACAAAGCACTGGAAATTCCATTTCCCCCTCTGAGATAACTCACTCTAATATATTCCTGTGCCCTTCACAAGCTATAGAACAGAAAATTTAATACTTTACTCTGGGATGAAGATAGCATAAAATCAGAACATGACTGCCTGATATAATGACTGTGCAGAAGAAATTTAAAATTTTCTTTTCTTTTCTTTTTTTTTTTGGTCAGACTGAATCTGAGGAAGGGAATTGATTCCCCAAGGTGAAGAGGTCACTGAATTCTAATTATCTTAATAATTCCCCTGTTCTACAAACTAGAATGATATAAATTTCAGCAGGATAATCCAGGATTTCTTACAAAAGAAAATATTTTCCTTGCTCAAAGATGAACTTGCAGGTATTTATCTCTTCCTCATCCACATTAATTTTCACACTAAAATCTGTGATTATTTATTTTCATTGGGAGCAATTAGAAAAAAAAATTTTAAAAGAGGATAGTAAAATGGGAAGAAAAAGAAAATGTAAATAGAAGTATACGTTTTTATAACAATTCTTAGAATAGATAAATGATACAAATGGATAATAAACTCAGATTAACAGGCCAACATTTGTGAGCAAAGAAAAGTGAAATGAAATGAGGTTATACCAGTCTTTTTTCCTTTCCTTTATTTTCTATTTTTATTTTTTTTATTTTTTTTTTACTGTGAGGTTATAAAAGGTAGAGATTAAACATGTATTTAGGAGAGTGTGCCTCTAATCTACTAAATAAAAATTACCTTGATATCAGGTATAGAGTATATAAAGCCAAAATGTTTAAAAATTGAAATTCTAGATAAAAAGATAACCACAGTAGTAAATACCACTTTGCATATATATTTTTTGAAAATAGAAAAATAAGAGGAGTTAAATTTTTAGTAAATAGTACCTGAATACAGTAAGGATAGTAAATACTGACAGATTTTTTTAGGAAACAACAATTGGTGTATAAAATGTAACTGTTCAGAGGCTTATGTAAATAATTTAAATGGCTTTAATTGCCTGAATTGATGCCTAAGTTAGAGTACATTTCAAGGATCTAGATTCAAAGATTACTCTGAAATAATGATTTATAAAAACTGGTGAAGACATATGCACAGGCTTAGGGCAGTTAAATCATTTTACTTGCTTCATAGGGAATAACATACATCACTAAATTGAAATTGCCTTCAGGAGTGAAAACACAGCTTAGATTTTCCCTTCACTAAAGCACCTCATGGGGTAATAAGCAAATGACAATAGTTATAAGTACCTGTGATTGATTACTGATCAATTGACAAGCTTTTTTCCTCCTAATACTACCCCACACTTATCAGGCTGTGTCAATGATGAAATGTCCAAGTCCTGAAAATTGCACTATTAGTGTCATTTTTGTGATAATATATTAATGAATTAGAAAAACCATTTCAAAAAGAAAACTTGTTTCCTGGAAAAGGAAGAAAATTAGTCCATTCATGGATAAGAATAACCAATCATGAACTATTGAATAACCATCAATACTCCTAGGTTATTTTTTCTTGGCACTATGGAGATTGCAGTTACATTTGCACTGATACATTTCCAGTCTGACATAATACATCATGCTTTTGATAAATGCCCTAGAAAATTATAATGATGATTCTGAAAGAGATTTCTACCATCAAGAGGATTAAAGTAGTTTAAAATTAAGAGCACATTCTGCTATGAAATCTGGGGATATGGTGGATCATAACAGATAGACGTGTACTTTTTTATGTTTTATTTTCAGAAAAAAATGAAAAAAGTTTTCCCTTACTAACACATTCTTTTGACTGAATGAAAAAATAAGCTTAGATCTTGATGGAATTAAATGGTATATTATTTTTTATTCTGATTTCTTAATATTAATCTACTTAAAGTTATTCATTATGTACCCCATAAATTAGCAAATAATTATCTTGAAAAATTAGAACAAAGTTATCAGCAGCTGCTTAACATTGATAAACCCCCGAAACACTTTCTTGCTTTATTTCATAAAGACAGACAGTAAATTTTAGCCTCCCTGATTATATGCATGTTTTAAATATCTAGTTTTTATATATTCTTTTATTGTGGAATGGAATTCTCTTTTGATCACTTCTCCTTTGATTATTTAACAATGCACTTAAATATCTTATTACTACCAATTCTAAAAAATTCATAACTTTTTGATGTAGAAACAATGACATTGATTTTCCCTCATTTTTTTGTTCTGTTAACTTGATAATAATTTGAGATAAACCTAAATTATTCCACCAATTTAAGACTATATACACACACACACACATAAAAATAAGAAATAAATAAAAATGAACCATAATTGTTATCAATTGTTTCTCTCTCTCTCTCTCTCTCTCTCTCTCTCTCACACACACACACACACACACACACACACACACACACACACACATATACTGTTTTGTCTTTCTAGGGTTTCAAAATGCAAGCAGATATATCATTTTCCCAGTTATTCCAATTTATTTTTACCCACATTTAAACTTTCAATTAATATCTTGTACGTTTGACATAATTTAATATCAGTGAGTACTTATAAAGCTACAATTCCATTTCTTTCTAGAATCTAGTGTACATTGTTTGTGGTGGCTCTTGCCTAAAATTATGGAAGTTAATATCTCTTCTTTCTTTCTCTATTTATCTCTATTTCTGCCTCTATTTCTCTCTCTCTCTCTCTCTCTCTATATATATATATATATATCTCTCTCTCTCTCTCTCTCTCTCACACACACACACACACACACACACACACATACACTCCCAGGATAAATATTTACTTAGGGCTCACTCACTCTCAGGCATTTTTCCAACCACTAGTAACACAGCAGTGCACAAGACAAAGTAGCATACTTTTAGGAAGGAGGACTTTTTTTCCCCTAACCTCACCACATTTCTAACTAAAAAGCTGATGAGACAGGCTTTTTATTAACTATATAATGTAGTTCATTTTTCAAATTGTCTCTGGCACATCACATAACAGATAAAGAAGGAAAATCAAAGTATTTTATGACCTATATTAAGCTGTCTGTTGGGAACTCCTTGATTCTGAGCACACTTTAAAACATTTACTTATTCTCTCTGAATTCTGTTACCTTTGAAACTTCATCTAAATATCAAGAAACTTGACTTTCTTATTGTTCCTCAAGCTGACCATTTATTGTACTACTTTAAAAATTCCTTATGTAACTCTTGCTAACTAATTGCCAAGCAATGAATCTTTGAGTCCACTTATAGTCTATAATGCCCCACCCCAGCCCACTTGAAGATCCAAGACAATGTAAATTTCACATGTATTGATTTATATTTTCTTGTAACTTCTAAAATGTATATAACCAAGATACAATTTAACTACAAGAAGCACACATTATCAGGATCTACTGGGAATGGATGCCATAGCCCTAAGTTTATTCACATTTAGCTCAGAATAAACAAATATGTTATGAAATGTGGTATCTCTCATCAACAGGAATTTCATGCTGGCAACAGATACAGACAAAATAAATGGCAAATAAATAAATGTATAACCATTTCCGGTCATTGTAAGAGTTGTGACATTCAAAAATATGACTAAATTTAAAGTTTACAAACAAAGAAAAAGTTTCTAGCTTTAAAAAGATGAAAGATACACAGCCTATACAGGAGTATTTAAGGCTGTTCTAGCCATAATTGACAAGCACTTAAAACATCCAATTATCTTTCAGTGGATAAATAAGTAAACAAATTGGTATATACATACAATGGACTACCACTCATTAATTTAAAAAGAATAGACTATTGAAACATTATGCTGAGTAAAGGAAGCAAAACTCAAAACATTATAAAATTTATATAAAACTTTAGAAAAAAATTAGAGCAGTGAATAACAGATAAGTGGTTGTCAGAATTTAAATGTGAGAGCAGAGTGCGATCACAGGGATATATCAGGAGCAAGTTTTGGGGCAATGGAAATGTCCTATCCAAGTTTTACTGGTTATCACACAAACCTTTGTATGTGTTGAAATTAATAGTAATTTGCACCCTACATTAATATTTACTAATGAAAATATTACAAATACAATTTCTTTAAAAATAATCAGAGACAATCCTACAATGTTGGTGGGGATATAAGTTACATCAATCCCTGTTTGGAAAGCATTTTGGAGATTTCTCAAAGAATTAAAAATAAATTTACCATTATTTACAGCAATCTTCCTCTGGGAACCACAAATCACTTTACCAAAAAGACACCTGCACTCATATGTTTCTCACAGCACTAGCCACAATAGCAAAAACATGAAACCTACCTAGGTGCCCATCAACAGTGGACTGGATAAAGAAAATGTGGTACATATACACCACGGAATACTACACGACCACAAAAAATGGCAAAATCATATTCTTTACTGCAACATGGATGCAGTTAGAGACCATCTTTCTAAGTGAATTATAAAAGAAAGAGAAAACTGAGTATCACATGTTCCCACTAATAAGTGAGGCCTAAACACTGAGTCCACATGGGAACAAGAATGGGAACAGAGACACTGAGCACTCCTAAAGAGACATTAGGGAGGGAGGAGAATAAGGGTTGAGAAACTACCCATGGTTGCTATGCCTACCATCTGGGTGACAGGCTAAATAAAAGCCCAAACCTCACCATTATTCAATATACCTACATACCAAACCTTACACATATGTCTCAAAGCTAAAAAAAAAAAAAAAATTAAATCGGAAGACAAATTTTCAAAATAAATATTTGAAGTGTCTTTATTGCTCATTCACAGTGCATTTTTCTTTCAACTTTCCCCTGAAACACTACCATCCGCACACATGGGAGTAACTCTGACAAAGATAACTAAAATTCACCATAGTTAATTAACGCAGCTTATTAACTAATTTAATCACATATTCAAACAAGCATTTAAAAATAACTTTAACATATAATATACCATAACAATTATCTGCCTACAAATGAATAAAAGACATGGTAATCTTTCATGAGGCTGGCTGTTGGATTGGGGACAAATAAGAGATATGAAAATGCTCCATATAAGCAGTAAAGAGAATAATTAATTCCACCTGAGAAATGCTTCATAACAAGTATATCTTAGCTAGACACTGAAGGACAAAATAAAAGGTAAGAAATAAAAAGGCTCGGTAATATGGCATTTAAAAAATGGACTCATAAGAATTAATAATATGTGAATGTAAAATATATCTATTGGGATTATTTGCATCACCATCTTACGGATCATATTTTATTATTTTAAATTATTTTATTTTAGAATTGTAGTGTGAAAGTGAGGATTTGCTACATAAGTAAGCTGCAAACAGGTGAAATTTGGGTTCCAGCTGGGACTCTCTTGAAACAGATTTTTAAAATCTCCAAATTGTACCCAGTCATAATCAATCCCTCTTATTTGGTTATTCTTCAAATTCCATTGAATCTACAATATGACCCCTTCAGATGTATTTCTTCTCCAACATGAACAGAATATGCTCACATATATTCAGTAATTTTTTCCTATTTTATAACCATTTCTGTTTCCTTAAGTCATATTTTTTCCTCTAATCCAGCCTTTAATTTGCCTCTAGATATAGATATTTTATGCATTAATTAATATTGCAATTATAATTAATGCATAAAATATCTATATCTAGAGGCAAAAAAAGAAGAATTTTCTTTTTCTTTTATAGAAAATAAGAGCATCTTATTTACCCTGTAAAATAAAGAGGGGGAATAGTTGTCACTTCTGTTTGATCAATCCCCTATTCTCCCTTTGGTTAAGCCACTGGATTTATTCAATTTTGAACCCAAGTTGTGGTGGCAACCTCTACTGTTCTTTTGAAGCTTTGAGATTTGAATAAGGCATGCTGGGAGATGCTAAGAATCAAAAGCTGCCTGCAGATCACGAAGTTCACTAACTGGAGTGTGGGACCCCTGTGAACCACTTCACACTACTTCACAGTATGTCTATGTAATGGGAGCATATGTATATCCCCATAGAACAAAATAACATAAAATAAAGGAAAGGGAGAAGAAATGACAATGAAACTGGGAAAGAGAGAAGGAAGAAGAAATGACAATGAAGAGAATGATGTGGAGAAGGAAAAACAAGAGATAAAAAGAAAAAAAACTAAAACAGACAAATGAAGACATTTTCACACTCATATATACCCTTTTGTGAAGAAAAAAAGGGGTAAACCAAAACAAAATATGCACACTTCCAGCAAAATAAACAGAGAAGAAAAAAAAAAAAAAGAAAGAAAAAATGTGTAATCCTAGAACGACCTCTTGTAGCAGTTTCTGAAACTTTGGGTTCCTTGTTGGTCTGAGAGAAGTGGGCTGATCTCTATAGCTATCCTCTGCTCACCACTCACACTGCAGTTAGGGAGAAGCTACAAATCTCCCTCAACAGATCCACCTGTGTTCAGCCTGCTTCGCATGCACTCATCAGAATGTTCCCTGCCTTCCTCACATGCCTCAAGAATCGCTGGGTCCTTTTAAAACTAACCCACACTCATTCGTTGCAAGCTGGGTTCTTTTCTCCAGTTGTAGCTGTAAACCCGCAAATGTTTCAGTTAAGGAAATGGGGCAGCTGGGTCTCCTCAAGTCCTGTCCTTCTGGAAATGCTGCACCCAAGGTATTCTCTCTATGTTGGCAGTGATCAACCTCAGAGAGGTGCTTAATTCATCCCTCAGTATCAGGGAGGAGCTTGCTGTTCCCTGACTTAAGCAGACCAGAGTCTGTATTTGCCTGGGTTCCCCAATAAAGGTGGTGGTGGTGTCTTCTTTTCTGCTGGGATTCAGTGATTAATTCCTCTGGAGTATGTTTTCCATGGTCCCTGCTGCCAATGTCTGATCTGGCGCTGGAGGCTGTGGTGGCAAGCAGCATCATGCCATGGCTATTTTTCACTGCTTTCTTCCAGGTAGGGTCACAGAAATGGTGACTGCCTTTGGATTTAACTGCCTCTAAGAATTTAATTGCACATTACATTTGAAAACACTCCAAGATAAAAGTTTTTAAATTTGAAGTACATTAAACAAACAAAAATGGCATAATATAATATATATCCATGTACTGACTCCCTGCATCCAATAATTTTAAGCATCTTGATATGCTTTGTCTATATTATTTCTTTTTTTTTTTTTTTTTGAGTTGGAGTCTCACTCTGTCACCCAGACTGGAGTGCAGTGGCCGCTCCCAGCCACCGCAGCCTCGACCTGCTGGGCTCCGACGATCCCTCCGCCTCAGCCTTCCAAGGAGCTGGAACTACAGGCTCACGCTACCACGCCCTGCTGATTTTTTGATTTATTGTAGAGATGAGGTCTCACCAAGTTGCCCAGGCGGGTCTCGAACCCGCGGGCTCAGGCAATCCACTCATCTCAGCCTCCCAAGGCGCGGGATTACAGGCTGAGCCACCGAGCGCGGCTTCCTACAGGAAATCTTAATCACACTCACCTACTCAGATCATTCTTCTGTTCTATATTTCTTCAG
>CAUYQG010099174.1:0-20445 GCA_963574415.1 Tarsius wallacei
TTTTTTTTTTTTTGAGTTGGAGTCTCACTCTGTCACCCAGACTGGAGTGCAGTGGCCGCTCCCGGCCACCGCAGCCTCGACCTGCTGGGCTCCAGCGATCCTTCCGCCTCAGCCTTCCGAGTAGCCGGAATTACAGGCGCGTGCTACCACGCCCGGCTAATTTTTTTTTTGATTTATTGTAGAGGTGAGGTCTCGCCAAGTTGCCCAGGCGGGTCTCGAACCTGCGGGCTCAGGCAATCCACTCACCTCAGCCTCCCAAAGGCACGGGATTACAGGCTGAGCCACTGAGCCCGGCTGCTTTTGCATTCTAAAGAGTCCCAGTTTGCCCAGGAACAAACCCAGCTACATGAGAGACTGCCTGATGAAGCTGTGTAACAAGGAGAGGCTCTGAGACCACATGAAGGAGAACTGGGAAACCAGCTCAGGGTGAAAACTGACGCCCCAGACCTCAGCTGCGCTATTCCAGCAAGCTCCCAGCCAACTAGGTCAAGTCCTGTAGTTGGGGTTCCAGAGAGTTGAGTGAAGAAAATGTCTTGAATATTCCACCCACTCCTGGAGCAGAGAAGATCATCCCTGCTGTGCCCTGGGCTAGTTCCTGATCCACAGAACAAGGAAAAATAATAAATGGACGGTGTCCCAAGCCACTAGTTACACAATAGATAACCAAAACAATTAATGCCAGTATTTTTTAAAAATGAAATCTCTAACTCATACTATATACAAAATAAAATTCCAGATAGATTAAAACACAACTGTAAAAGTTATTTTTAAAATTTTTATTTATGTATTTGAGTCAAGGTCTCACTCTGTTGCCCAGGCTGGAATGCAGTGGCACAATCACAGCTCACCACAGTCTTGACTTCCTGGACTCAGTTGATTCTTCCACCTCAGCCTCCTAAATGGCTGGGACTACAAGCGCATGCCACCAAAATGTTTGTAGATAATGAGGTCTTGCTATGATGCCTAGGCTGATCTTGAACTCCTGGGTTCAAACAATCCTCTTGCCTTGACCTCCCAAAGTGGTAGGATTACAGATGCAAGCCTGTAAAAACTAAATGGTAAGCGATTTGAAAAAATACACAATAGTATCTTTAGTAGAGTTTAGTAGAGTTAACTACCATAAAATGCTAAAGAATTTATACAAATAAATTTTAAAATAGGCCAGGCACAGTGACTCACGCCTGCAATTCCAGTACTTTGGGATGTGGAGGCAAGAGGATTGCCTGAGCCCACATGTTTGAGACCAGCCTGGACAACTTGGTGAGACCTCGTCTCTACAATAAGTCAAAAATTAGCCGAGCATGGTGGTGCATGCCTGTAGGTCCAGTTACTTGGAAGACTGATACAGAAGGGTCACCGGAACCCAGAAAGTCAGGCTGTGTTGGTGGTGAGCATGCCACTGCACGCCAACCTGGGCAACAGAGTGAAACCTCAACTTGGAAAAAAAAAAAAAAGAAAACAATATGAATGCGTAAAGGTAATGAAAAACAACTCTCAGAAGAATGAACAACTGAAATAATGTCAGACTAATAGTCAGCTCAAGCTGCTATGGCAACATACCACAGGACTGGGTCACTTAGTTACAGATATTTATTTCTCACAGTTCTGCAGGCTGGGAAGTCCAAGATCAAGATGCCAGAGTACTTAATTCTTGATGATGGCCCTCTTCCAGGCTTAAATGGTCTTCTTGTATATCCTCACTTGGGGCAGATAGAGGGCTCTGGCCTCTCTTCCTCTTCTTACAAGGACACTAAACCCATCATGAGGGTCTTACCCTTATGACCTTATCTACACCTAATTACTTCCCAAAGTTCCTGCTTCCGAATAGCACCCTGTTGGGGAATGGGGATTGAACATATACATTGTGGAGAAACAAAATCTTTCCGTCTATAACAAATAGCTAAAAAAAATTTTGGAATGAAAAAAAAGGTCAACCCCACAAATGAGCAAAAAAGTAGAAACTTAAAACACTGAAATATGTTCATCTATCAGACTAGCAAAGACTCTATATAAATATGTGGTATTGGAGAGAGAGATGAGGCAAATCCTTTCACATGTAACTGGTGTAATTATCATATTATGTATTACCATATCATTTTTGAAGAAAAATGTGGCCACATCTACTGTGTTTGAAAAGGTTTTGTTTGTTTTTTTGAGTCAGAGTCTCATTCTGTTGACGAGGCTGGAGTGCAATGGCACACTCACGGCCACCGCAGCCTTGACCTGCTTGGTCTGGTGATCCTTCCGCCTTACCTTCCAAGCAGCTGGAACCACAGGCATGCATCACCACACCTGGCTAATTTTTTGATGTATTGTAGAGACAAGGTCTTGCCATGTTGCTCAGGCTGGTCTTGAACCCCTGAGCTCAGACAATCCTCTGCCTCTGCCTCCCAAAGTCCTGGGATTACAGGCATTAGCCACTGTATCTTTATTCCACATCTAAGAAATCATCCCTCAGAAAAGCTTCTACATAGCTACATATGGATAATATGAACAAAAGTGACTGCAGTGTAGGCTGTTTAGCATGTTGGTTAAGAGTATGTGCCTTGAAGTCATACTAAGTAGGTTCCAATTCCAGCCCCACCATGTACCAGTTCTATGAGACTGTGCCAGCTACAAACTCTCTCTGAGCCTTGTTTTCCTATCTACTAAATTAAGGTAATGGCAATATTTATTTCAAAGAGTGGTGTGTAGGTTAAAGGAAATTCGGGAATATCTGTAATATTAAGAGTTTGATTCCAGACCACTGCAATAAAGAAAATATCACAATGAAGTGAGTCACACAAATTTTCTGGTTTCCTAGTGCTTAGTAAAAGTTATGTTTACAGTATACTATCATCTATTTAGTGTGCAATAATAGAATATCTAAAAAACAATGTATATGCCTTAATTTTAAAATATTGCTAAAAATATGCTAACAACCATCTAAGCCTTAAGCGAGCCATAATCTTTTTGCTGGTTGAAGGTCTTGCTTTGATGTTGATGGCTGCTGACTGATCAAGGTGGTTGCTAAAGGTTGGCATGGCTGTGGCAATTTCTTAAAGGATGAATACAATCAAGTTTGCTGCATCATAAAAGATTTTTGCTATAGTATGCAATACTATTTGATAACATTTTGCACACAGTAGAACTTCTTCAAATTGGGAGTATATTGTGTTAAATCCTGCTGCTGTTTTATCAACAAAGTTAACGTAATAATGTAAATGCTTTGTTGTCATTTCAACAATGTGATCAATAGCATCTTCACCAGGACTAGATTCCATCTCAAGAAACCACTGTCTTTGCTCATCCATAAGAAGCAATGCCTCATCCATTCAAGTTTTATCATGAGATTGCAGCAATTCAGTCACATTTTCAGACTTCATTTTAAATTCTAGTTTTTGAACATCTGCAGGTACTTCCTCCACTTACGTTTTGAAACCCTCAAAGTCATCCATGTGAGTTGAAATCAACTTCCAAATTCATGGGGTTTTTTGTTTGTTTTATTGCTTGTTTTTGAGACAGAGTCTGTCACACAGGTGGGAATGCTGTGGTGTGATCACTGCTTATTACAGCCTTGAACTTCTGGGCTCAAGTGATCCTCATGCCTCAGCCTCTCAAGTTGCTGGGTCTACATGTGTGCACCATGGTCTCAAACACCTGGACTCAATTAATTTCCCCACCTTGTCTTCCCAAAGTACTAAGATTACAGGTGTGAGCCACCACACCTGGCCATCCAAACTTCTGTTAATGTTGATATTTTGACCACCGCCTATGAATCATGAATATTCTTAATGGCATCTAGATTGGTGAATCTTTTCCAAAAGACTTTCACTTTTCTTTGCCCACATCCATTAGAGAAAATTACTATTTATAGCAGCTATAACCCTACAAAATGTATTTCTTAAAGAGTAAAACTTGAAAATCAAAATTACTCCTTGATCCATGAGCTGCAGAGTGAATGTTGTGTTAGTAGGCATGAAAACAACATTAATTTCCTTGGACATCTCCATCAAAGCTCTAGGGTCACTGACAATGAGCAGAAAAATATATATACATAAACACACACACACACGCCAAAAAATGTATACACATTTTGTCATACACATGTGTATACACATGTCACTCAAAAGATGGTGTTAAATCACCATGTGACAGGCAGAACAGTCAAAGAAAATGGTGGTGGCACAGTTGCATGAACGTCATACTACGCATTGCTACCACAATTTACTTCAGCTTCAAAAAGTAATAGATAACATCTCTTAAAACGTGTATACATTTTTTGGCACCCTCTGTATATACTATACGTATAGATGTATACACACACACACACATATTTTTAGTTGAAAGTCACCTTGTCACAACCACAGCTCACCACAGCCTTGACCTCCTAAGCTCAGGTGATCCTTCCACCTCAGCTTCTCAAGTAGCTGGGACTACAGGCGTGCACCACCATGCCTGGCTAGTTTTTAATTTTTTTTTTTAGAGATAAGCTCTTACTATGTTGCCCAGGCTGGTTAACTCCTAGGCTCAAGCAATTCTCCTGCCTAGGCCTCCCAAAGTGCTAGGATTACAGGCATAAGCCACCACACCCAACCAAGAAGTAATTTTGTTAAAGGAATCTTTTTTTTTTTTAGAGAGATTTTTTTTCTTAACAGGAGGTCTCAATAGTGGGCTTAAAATATTCAGTAAATCATGCTGCAAACAGATGTGTTGTCATCTGGGCTTTATTGTTCCATTTCTAGAGCATTTTTTTCCTTAAGCAATCCTCCCACCTTAGCCTCCCAAAGCCCTAGGATTACAGATGTGAGTCACCACATCCAGCCAGCTTAATCACTTCTAGCTTTTGACTTAAAGTGAGAGACTCTTCCCTTCATTTGAATACTTAGAGGCCAATATAGGGTTATTAATTGGCCTAATTTCAACACTGTTATGTTTTGGGGAATAGGGAGGCCAAAAATCAGGGAGAAAATGAGGAAACAGATGGTCAATGGAGCAGTCAGGACACACACAACATTTAAGCTTGCTATCTTATATGGGTACAGTTCATAGCATCCCAAAACAATTACAATAGTAACATCAAAGCACTGATCACACATCACCATAACAGATTTATTAATAATGAAAAAGTTCCAAAAATTGCAAGGATTACCAAAATGTGGCACAGAAACACAAAGTGAGCTCATGCTGTTAGAAAAATGGTACCAACAGACTTGCTACTGCAGGATTGCCACAAACCTTCAATTTGTAAAAGAACACAATGTCTACAAAGCTCAATAAAGCTAATCACAATAAAATAAGGTATTGTAAACTCATAGGAGACACTAAGTAACTGTTTTTAAAAAGTGTTAGTTTCACAAGACATGGCATGTAAAGTAAATTGCAAAAGATAATGCTAGTATAATAGTTTTTTGTGTAAAAATAATAAAATAAATTTGGGATATACACATAGGGGAAGAAAAACTAGATATATACCAATGTAGCAATAACTATCTTTTTTCTTTTTTGAGTCAGAGTCTCACTTCGTCACCCATGCTAGAGTGCACTGGCATGCTCAGAGCCACTGCAGCATTGACCCACTGGGCTCAGGCAATTCTTTCGTCTCAGCCTTCCAAGTAGCTATAGGCATGCACTACCACACCCAGTTAATTTTTGATTTATTGTAGAGATGAGGTCTCGCCAAGTTGCCCAGGCTGTTCTCGAACCCGTGGGCTCAGGCAATCCTCTCACCTCAGCCTCCCAAAGTGCTGGGATTACAGGCTTGAGCCATGGTGCCTGTCCAACTATCTTTTATATTTTAGGGAGCTTACCTTTGTTTTTCTTTAAACCTTTCTGCATTGTTTTATAATAAATATATATTATTTTAAAAGAATAAAAATAGCGCTTGAGTGGATTTTTTAAAATTGCATTTGTCAAAACCCAAAATTTAAATAAGAATAGTAGTTTCTGTCTTATTATCATATAATATTCACTAAATATCAGGAATGAAATGGATACTTTTATTCCCTGCTAAATCAAGTCTATTCCTACTATCTGCTTTTATTCCAGCATAATATGAAACTTCTCTTTCACATGAGAAAGCTGCACAAAAGAGGAGAAGAAAATGAGCTGCACTCTTTTTATATTTGTGTACTTCTGAATTAGGGTACACTAAAGATCACTTGGCTAAATTTAAAAGTTTATTTTACCTGATCTTGAAATATTCCTTTTTTCAGAACCTTGATCCTACCCCTCCAACACAACTGGTTAGACTAACTAGAGGGGCTCCAAATACATATCTTCTTGTTGTCTCTTAGAAATATTCCAACAGAGTAGCATGCAAATCCTTATGCTATACAATGGCACTGTGAATATCTTTGGTAACAACAGAATTAATTTTCACCATAGTTACTGAATATAAGAAAATTGTTCTCTCTAAAGGTCAAGGTAAAATCTGTTTTCTTAGCAATGCTGAATTTTCTAATGTAATAAAACTGGTTATTATTCCCGTAGAAACTATTTCTTCCCACTAGATTTCATAAAAATATCTGCAAAGTATAAAAACTCAGCAGACAAGAGGCACTTGTAAATCAGACTGTCAGAAACTAGGAATTCATGTAGATGAATACAGTTCATAAGATAGAGAGGAGTTTCAAGATGGTTGACTACAGGTATTCAGCACTCTCCACAAAGAAAAACCAAAAGAGCAGTCTAATCACACTCTGAATAGAGCTTCTAAAAAAGAACACTGGAATTCAACAGCAAAGTGACAAGAAACACCTGAGGGACAGGAGCAGAAGCCATGCAGTTGGTTGGGCCAGGATCAGCTGGGAACCCAGAAGGGGTCCCAGTGTGGGGAAAGGGTGAGAGATCCCCATCAGTCCATGTTCCCTTGACTCCTGCAACTCTAGCAGGAGAGAGCCCCTTGATCATCCTGGGCCCTGAAACTAGCATATGGAGCTGCCTGGAGACCACATGACAGCATTACTCTAAACAGAGAGCTCATACTGGGTCTCACACACCCCGACACCTAAGCAGCTACAGCACAGTGCCATTTTGAGATCCTAGCTGTCACCAGACTGCATCCTCACCTGGAGTTCAACAGGTCCCGTGTCTCTACATCCCTGTACCCCACATCCACCCAGAGGGCTGCAGTGGTCTAATGCCAGTTGAACCCAACAGAGCACAAGGATCCCTAGCACTCTAGCACACACAATGTCCCACATCCCTGGGAACTGGTGGTGCAGTGCACCAGGAGGCTGCACCAGGGACAAAGGTAGCAAGAAGACATGCTCCCCAGAACTTGAAGCCTGCCTGCCTGGGGCTGTTGCCACTGATAGTAACCCTACCCCCACCACCAGTAGGACCATAGCACACTTGTATGCACCATGAGGACAGGATCTCTCTGCTGCCACTATGGCTGCCACTGCGGCTGCCATTGCAGCAGGAGCCAAAGCATTATCTGCTGGCAGCAACCTTGAGGATTAGCCTCTGCCACTACTGCCTCAACTGCCACCACTGCCACCACTACTGAGTGGCAAAGCCTGTATTCTCCAGAGGCTGAGAGCAGCCTGCAGCTGGTGCCACTGAAAGCAGAAGGGCCACAGTGCACTTACATGCACCCTGAGAATAGGCTCCCCCCACCCACCACTGCTGCCACTACACAAGCACTCTTCTGGTGGGCTAGGAATCACCACATCTCGCCTACCACAGCCTATGCCCATGCATACCTCCTGGGGGCCTCCTGAGGACAGATCTGCCCAGCCTGCCACCCCCCCCCCTCCCATTTCAGTGCCTGAACATACCACCAGGAGACCTAGGGATTGTTCTATCATTTCCACCCACAGTGGTATCTGTGCATTCCTTCTGGGAGGGGGCTGAGGATGGGCCCACCCTGTCTGCCACTACTACCACAGCCAAAGTGAGAACTTAACTCAAAAAATATATATAAATAAATACAAGAAAAAGAATTGGATAAAACTCAACATCCTTCATGTTAGAAACTCTCAACAAACTAGGCATAGAAGAAAAATACCTCAACATAATAAAGACCATATGCCACAGCTAACATCATACGGAATGGGGAAAAGTTGAAAGCCTTTCCTGTAAGAACTCGAACAAGACAAGGATGCCCACTTTCAACACTGTTATTAAATATAGTAACGGAAATCCTAGCCAGAGCAACCAAGAAAGAGAAAGAAATAAAAGTCATTGAAATTGGAAAAGAGGAAGCCAGATTGTCTCCCTTTGCTGATGATATGATATTATAAGTAGAAAAACCTAAGACTCCATCCCTCAGATCTGATAAATTCAGTAAGTGGCAGAATACAAAATTAACATTTTTCAATACCAATAATGAACTAGCTGAGAAATAAATCAAGAAGAAAATCTAATTTACAATAGCCAAATAAGTAAGTAAATAAATAAATCATCTAGGAATAAATTTAACCAAGGAGGTGACAGACCTCTGCAAGGAAAACAGCAAAACACTGATGAAAAATTGAAGAGGACATAAACAAATAAAAAGACATCCTATGTTAATGAATTAGAATAATTAATACTGTCAAAATGACCATACTACTCAAAGCAATCTACAACTTTGACGGACTCACTAACAAAATTCCAATGCCATTTTTCACAGAAATAGAAAAAAAAAATCCTTTAAATTCATATGGAACCAAAAGAAAAAAGAGCCCAAATAGCTAAAGCAATCCAAAGGAAAAAAGAACAAAGCTGGAGGCATCACATTGCCTGACTTCAAACTATATTACAAGGCTATAGTAACCAAAACAGAATGGTATTTGTATAAATACAGACATGAAGACCAATGGGACAGAATAAAGAAAACAGAAATAAATTCACATATTTACAAAGGCACTAAGAACATATGTTGGGGTATGAACTGTCTCTTTAATAAATGATGCTGGGAGAACTGGATATCCAAATGCAGAAAAATGAAAGTAGATCTCTCATCACATACAAAATCAACTCAAAATGGATTAAAAACTTAAGCGTAAGATCTGGAACTATAAAACTACTAGAAGAAAATATAGGAAAAATACTTTAGGACGGTGGTCTAGGCAAAGATTTTATGGCTAAGACCTCAAAAGCAAAGGCAACCAAAACAAAAACAGAGAGATGTGACTATATTAAACCAAAAGCTTCTGCACAGCAAAGGAAATGATCAACAGAGTAAAGACACAGCCTATTAAATGAGAGAAAATATTTGCAAACTGTTATCTGACAGGGGACTAATATCCAGAATATTCAAGGAACTCAAAATACTCAACAGCCAAAAATAATAACAACAATTTCATTTAAAAGTAAGGAAGGAACATTAACAGACATTTCTCTAACGAAGACATACAAAAAGCCAAATGCTATATGAAAAATTGCTCAGCATCAGTTATCATCAGAGAAAATGCAAATCAAAACCATAATGAGACCAGGCGTTGTGGCTCACACCTGTAATCCCAACACTTTGGGAGATTGAGGCAGGAGGATTGTTTGAGCCTAGTAGTTGAGACCAGCCTGGGTAACATAATAAAACTTCGTCTCTACAAAAAAAAAAATAAAAACATTAGCCTGGTTTGGTGGTGCACACCGTAGTTTCACTACTCAGGAGGATGAGGTGGAAGGATCACCTGAGCCCAAGGAGGTCAAGGCTGCCATGAGCCATAATTGTTGTGATCATGCCATCTTACTCCAGCAGCCTGGGTGACAGAGTGAGACCTTGACTCAAACAAACAAACAAACAAAGCAATGAGATATCATCTTACGCCAGTTAGAGTGGCTATTATTAAAAAGACAAAAACTGGATGGATGTGGTGGCTCACACCTGTAATCTCAGCACTTTGGGAGGCATAGGCAGAAGGATTACTTGAGCCCAGGAGCTCAAGACCAGCCTGAGCAACAAAGCAAGACCCTCTCTCCCCCCTCTCTACAAAAACATATAAGAAAATTAGCTGGGTGTGGTGGCGTACACCTGTAGTCTCAGCTGCTCATGCAGCTGAGGCTGGAGGACTGCTTGAGCCCAAGAGTTCAAGACTGCAGTGAACCTTGGTCATGCCACTGCACTCCAGCCTGGATGACAGAATGAAACCCTAGCTCAAACAAACAGTTTTAAAAAACACATGCTGGCAAGGTTACAAAAAAGGAAACTCATAAACTATTGGTGGCAATGTAAATTTGTACAGTCATTATAGAAAACAGTGCAGAGATGTCTCAAAACACTAAAAATAGAACTACCATATGATCCAGCAATCTCACGCTAGTTATTTATCCAAAGGAAAGGAAATCAGTACATCAAAGGGATACCTTCATGCCCATGTTTATTGCAGCACTACTGACAATACCACAGACATGGAATCAACATAAGAGTTCATCAACAGATGAATGAATAAAGAAAATGTGGTATATATACACGATGGGGTACAATCTAGCCATTTTTAAAAAACAATGAATTCCTGTCATTTGTAGCAACGTGGATAGAACTGGAGGTCATTTTGGTAAGTGAAACAAGCCAGGCAAATACACAAATGTTGCATGTTCTCACTCATGTGAGAAGTAAAAAATTGATCTCATGGAGGTAAAGAGGTAGAGAGTAGAATGATAGTTACCAGAGACTGGAAAAGTATGTGTGTCTTGGCTGAAAGGAGGATGAAGAGAAATTGTGTACAGGCATATAGTTAGATAGGAGTACATTCTAATGTCTGATAGCAGAGTAAGCTGACTAGTAAACAACAATGTATTATATATTTCAAAAATAGCTGGATCGGAAGACTTGAAATGTTCCCAACACACAGAATGAGAAATATTTGATGTGATACTGAAGATACCCTTATTAATCATTACCCATTTTATGTATGTAAGAAAGTATCACATATACCCCTTAAGTATGTACAAATATTACATATCAATAAAAAATGTTTCAGTAAAAAAAATGTAGCTCAAAATGGCACAAATAAACTCATTTAAATTTTATTTGTAGCTATTACTCTACTCTGCATGATAAAAATATTTGCAATAATCCATTTCTTCACTCCAAATTGAAAATTATTAAATCTAAATATGTTTTATGAGACGACTTATACTTTTTTTTAACCATTCAGAGATGTAGGCTTTTTTCATTGCTAGTACTTGTCCTTGTAACACATGACAATCAGTGACTTCTGGTGCTACTTTTCCATCTGCAATACAGACCTGTTCTCTTTCTAACAATCAGCACATATTCAACACGTTTCTCACTTAATTTGACATTTGCACATAAAATTGTTATCGTATACTTCATTTGTTCTTTCAACAAATATTTACTGAACCTCTGCTATAAATCTGTCGCCTGCCTATGTGCTATGAAAACAGCATTGCTCTCATGGAACATTCTAGTGGCATGACACATACAAACAAACAAAATATTTTAAACATAATTTCAAAGTTCTGCCACCATCATGGTAGGATAAGCCTGCTATGCTTGATTCTCCCTCTAGAGCACTGGATAAAACAAAACAACAACTGAACAGCTACGCGAAGACTAGGCGGGGGTGGGGTGGGGGGGTGGGGGGGCAGTAAACAAAAGTAAGCGGATCACAGAGGGTGGTCACAAATTTGGAGGTGCAACCAGCAGGGGGATTTCATTTTTAGTTTTGTTTTTCTTTTACTTTATGCTTTGCCTCAAGACAAGGCTCTAATGACAAAACTGGGTAGGAGCATGAGTGCCTAACACACCAGTGGAAATTCATCTTTCTGATCAGATAAACAGAGAAAAACCCTTTCAAGCCACAATGTTTGGGGGAATTTCCAGTGAGGAGAGAATTGGAAAGGGTGATCCCACACTTCTGTACTTGAGCTCACAAGAGTCTTCAGTTCTTCCCTAAGTTGTGTAAATGTTGGACAGATCAACAGAAGCACAGCAAAGATTTTGAAAGCTGAACTAAAATTTAAACTGCAGTTCAAGTGTCAGACTAACTCCTGAGTTGTGCATGCCCAGGGCAGACCCAAAGCAGCACAGCAAAGGCATTACAATCTAAACTGAGAGTAAAGCTATTTCCTACAGAAAGCAAGACTGTACCTAATCATGTTGATTCCCTAACAAATTAAAAATTAACATTATCCGTAGGATAATAAGACCCAGAATCAAACAAACAAAATACTCAGATTTTTCAGTATACAACCCAGAGTTACTTGACATCATAAAAAAACAAACAGACAAAAAAAAAAACCAGAAAAATGTGCCCCATTCTCAAGGGAAAAGACAATCAACAGATGCCAATCCCAAATTGATCCAAATGTTGGAATTACCAGGGAAAGTCCTTAAAGCAGCCACTATGAGCCTTGAGGTAAAGAGTAACAAACTTAAAGTGAATGAAAGGATACAGTTTCTCAGCAGAGAAACAGAAACCATAAAAAAGAACCAACTAGAAACAAGTTTAAAAAAAATACAATATCAAAAACTTTAGAAGTCCTTTGGTGAGCTCAATAGCAGAACAGATATAACATAACATTCCTGTCACTGGATTCCCAGAAGATGAGAAAATAATTGGGGCAAAAAATATTTGTTTTTTTGTTTTGCTTTGTTTTGCTTTTTGAGACAGATCTCACTCTGTTGCCCAGGCTGAAGCGCAGTGGCAGGATCATGGCTTACTGCAGCTTTGACCTCCTGGGCTCAAGTGATCCTCTTGCTTCAGCCTCCTGAGTAGCTGAGACTACAGGTGCACATCACCATGCCTGGCTAAATTTTTTTTTTTTTTTTTAAGAGACAAAGTCTTGTTATGTTGCCTAAGCTAGTGTCGAACTCCTGGCCTCAAGAGAACCTCCAGCCTTGGCCTCTCAAAGTGTTGGGATTATAGGATACTGCAACCCAAACCCAGAAAAAAACTGAAAAACAGTAATTGCTGAAAACTTTCCAAATTTAGCGAAATACATAAATCTACAAATTTAAGAAATCAACAAACTCAAACAGAATAAATACACAACACCTCAACATACCATAATCAAACCATTTAAAACCAAACGTTTTAATCTTGAAATAAACTAGAGAAAAATGAGAAATTGCATATAAGGGAAAAGTATTTGAATGACCACAAATGAGGCCTGACGACAATCTTTTATGAGCTCAGGAGCTTTGACTTTTCAAAGCTGACGACTTGGGAACATAACATGTCTGACTCTTTTCTGCAGAAATGTTTTGTATATAGAACTGTATGGAAAGCTGTTTTGGCTGAATACTTCAGTGCTAAGTGTAGAGCAGTTAGATTCTGAAGTGGCTGAGTAATAGTGATGCGCTTACATATCAGACTCTTGACAAGGTGTGGTTGGAAGGCAGAACATTGACTGTTAGGAGTTTTGAGGTGAACTTCTCAGAAACAGGATCTCTTAACTCACATAGTGGAATTTTGAGGGAAGTATATGTTTTCCTCCTTATCTCCTACAAAATGAAATAATGATTCACTAAAATATCAGGTGGGGTTGGGGGAATTATTAACCCAGAATTGAATAATGAGCTAAAATGACCCTAAGGAATGAAGGCAAAATAAAAATATTCTCAAATGAAAGAAAACTAAGAGAATTTGTCAGCAGCAGACTTGCTCCAAGAGGAATGCTAAAATTCTTTGGGCTAAAGGGAAATAACACCAGAAGGAAACATGAATTTTCAGAAATGAAGTGAAACATAAATGTAAATGGACAGGTAAAGATTGCCTCTTGAATTCTATCTGACTGCTGAAAGCAAAAATTACAAGATCTGATGGAGTTTCTTTATATATACATGCAGTACACATCAACTATGATATAAGGCTGGGGGGTGGGGCAAGAGACAATGGTAAACCTACATGGCTGCAAGGCTTCCTTCTACATTTTACTTGAAGTAGTGTCATGTTTACACTAAGTAGACTGAGAAAGTTTAGGTATATATATTGGGATCCAGAGAGCAACTATAGAAAAGTTACAGGGGAACACATTAATAAGACAATGATACATTAAAATGGAATATTTAAAAATTTTCAAACAAACCAAAAGAAAGCAGGAAAGTAGGAATATAAAAACAAAAACATAGAGTATAAACAGAAAACTAATAGTAAAATGGTAGTCCTATTCCAACCATATCAGTAATTGCATTAAATGTAAATCATCTAAACACAGCGATTAAGAGACAGAGATCATCAGATTGGGATTTTTTGTTGTTTGTTTTGAGTCAGAGTCTCATTCCTTCACCCAGGCTGGAGGGCAGTGGCACACTCAGGACCACCCCAGTGTTGACCTGCTGGGCTCAGGCGATCCTTCTGCGTCAGTCTTTCAAGTAGCTGGACCTACAGGCGTGTGCTACCACGCCTGGCTAATTTTTATTTCTTGTAGAGATGAAGTCTCACCAAGTTACCCAGGCTGGTCTCAAACCCACAGGCTCAGGCAATCCACTTGCCTTGGCCTTCCAAAGTGCTGGGATTACAGGCTTGAACCATCCGCCTGGCCTGGGATTTTTTTTTTTAAGATACCTAATATGTGTTGTCTACAAGTAACCTATTTTAAATATAAAAACAGATAGACAGAAAAAAATGGAAAAACATTCATGAGGTCTGACAATTATTTTCACAAACCATCCTAGAAAAAGTTTCTATATCCCTCATTGCTGAATAGCGCTATGGTCACCTGCAAAGTAGTCACCTTGGGAAGCTATACACTGACTCCAGCGCTGAGTCCATCCATCAAAGCAATTTTGAAACACTTTTTCTGGAATGGCCATGAGAACTGTCATCGTTGTTGGGGTATTACAATTAAGTTCGCGAACTTGCCTCTGTGTGCTTTCATTGGCAGCACTGAACAAATAACTGAATTAAAACTCCCTCCCTCCTTGCTTAATCTGGCCCCAATGATGACTTTTTTCTTTACTCAGAGATAAAGGAAATATTGAAAGGAAGACATTCGATGACATTCAGGACATCAAGGCTAATATGACAATGGCTCTAATGGCCATTACAGAAAAAGAGTTCCAAAATTGCTTTCATGGGTGGACTAGGTGCTGGTGTGGGTGCACAGCTTCCCAAGGTGAATACTTTGAAGGTGACTGTAGTGATATTCAGCAATGAGGTATGTAACACTTTTTCTAGGATGAGTTCACAAACTTAATCGTCACACCTTGTAGCATGCAAATACTAATAAAAAAGAATGTTGGAGTGGCTACATTAATGACAAACAAAGCAGATTTCAGAACAAGGATATTTCCAGGGATAAGAAGAGAAACTACATTTGATAAAAATTTTGAGTCAATTAATTAAAACATAATTCTTTTTTTTCTCTGCTGTAAGAATAACAACTAATTTATAGCAGATTAAATTAAAACACATAACTCTTAAATGTGTATATATCTAACAACACAGCTGCAAAACACACAAGGTAAAAATACACAGAAGAGAAAGGAGAAATAGACAAATCCACAACTGTATTTTGAGCTGCTGATAGAACTAGTAGAGGAAAAAAAAAGTAATGATAAAGAAGACCTAACAACAATATCATCAACTTGATATAACCGACATTTATATAATGTTCCACCCAACAATAGCACAGGAGATGTTCTTTTATAAGTGCACACAGGACATTCACCAAGATATCCTGGGGCAACACAAACCTTAAATGGAACAGAATGAAATCTTAAAATCATGCTTTCTGACCATTACAGAATTTAAAAGTTCTCTATGGTAGCTTACTTTGTTATCCCTTGGTGGGTTTTCACTCTTTGATGCTACAATTTTATACATCCAGGGTATTTTGCTACACCTCAAGTAGATTCTTGTTTACAAATGACTTCAAAGCTTAGTTGTGACTTAAGTGCAATCAGAGAATGTTTTGGTGCACAGTGCACAACTGTGTATGTTATCATGATTTTCAATGGAAACTAATCCAAGTAACTGTCATTATAATGCCATAGTACTAGACTGTAACGGTAGTCTCCCATCTTGACATTTCATCTCCTGACCTTAGAACCCTCAGGATGCAATTATTTAATATCGAAGTATTCCATTTGTTGTTTGGTTTACAATTTCAGAATCACTAGTTCTACTTTTCCTTTAAAACATTCTTCTTTTAGCCACCAGACCTTGAGCAATGATATAGATAATTAACATAATTAAACACTGAGTAATAGTGCAAATAACTTTGAAAGCAAGATACATAAGACCAATAACTACCAAGTAAGGCAAACGTATCTCACCGTGAATTGGGTAGTAAACGCGACTCCTGCACCAATGAATAGTGTCATGCATTCAAGTACTAGGCATGGTATTTTCTGCCGTGGCACCTGTTTGTTTTTTCTTTTTTTTGAAAGCAGGATTTATTGAGAGGACAGAAAAGTTCCCAGAATGGGAGGGGACCCCAGGGGATTGCCAGGCACCTAATTTCTTAATAATCACATAACAAAAATCATGTAATTAGCATTGACATATTTATTAAAAATAAATTTTAGAAGGAATAATATCTCTAGCATATTTTTCTTCACCAAGGTGAGAAGAACTTGAAAAACATAATTTGGGAAATACTGTCTTAAGGCTTACTTTGACTAGCAATTCAATGTTGTTTTAAGTATTTGAGTCAGAGTCTCACTCTATTACCCAGGCTGGAGTGTAGCATAACCAGGCTACCTCAGCCTGGATCTGCTGAGCTCAGGTGATCCTTCTACCTCAGCCTTCCAAGTAACTGGGACTATAGGTATGCACCACAACACTAAGTCAATTTTTAAATTTATGTTAGAGACGAAGTCTCGCCATGTTTCCCAGGCTGGTCTCGGATTCCTAGTCTCAGGCAATCCTCTTGCCTCAGCCTCCCAAAGTGTGGGCATTACGGCATGAGCCACTGCGCCTGGTTGCTTGTTGTTTTTTAATTCTCTGCTCTGGAATTAACAATATTCTGAAACTGCTGAAAAACCCTGGTTTAAGAAAAAAGATTGAGAAACATAGATCCCTGGAATGTGAGATCGAAACCAGAGCTTAAGGAGGGGAAAGAAGGCGAGGGGAGGGGAGGGGAGGGAGGGGAGGGGAGGAAAAAGAAGGGAAGGGAAGAAAAGGAAGGGAAGAAAGCAAGCACAGTCAAGTGAAACTACGACCACATAGAGGAATGGATCTCATTTACGATTGGGCCACGGACGTATGTGCGTGTTCGAGAAGATCGGCTTTTGCTCCCGATGATAAGTAGGACTGAAACGTCTCTAGGGTGGGTCACTTCCAAGTCCTGTATTTCTTAAGAATTCAAGGGGGGACTGCCGCTGGAAGATTAGAAGTCTGTCTCTCAGACTTCTAACCACTGCTCTTAGGCTTACTGAAAATGCAGCAAAAGACCGGCAGGGGGAGGAAAACGCACAGCGCCGGCCCCTCGTCAGTCGTCGTCTCAAAAGTCAACAGATCCCATTACTCCCAAGCGAAAGCCTTCTCAGGTAGGCAGCGCCAAGGCACCGCCCAGAAACCACCTAGACACTCGTCTACAGTCAACATGGCATCTCTGAAGTCTTTGTTGGCTTTACGCGAGGAAAAAAAAAAAAAAGGCTCATCTTCTGAAGAGTTAGACTTGAACCCTACAGGCTGATTCAAATCGGAACAACAAAAACAAAAAGGGGGGCGCAGCAAAAGGTCTCGTGGAAGAGAGTCAACGGCTCGCAGAGGGCCGTGACAGTGCCTTCCGCCTTCGGGACGGGCTACCCCAAACCAAGGTTGACAGAAGGTCCCACGGCAACGCCTTGCAAAAGGCAACCTTTCTAGAACCCGCAGCCACTTGGGTTAGCCACTGACAGCAGCGGTTAGCCACCGCGCCCCCTTCTTTCGCCCCCAAACGAGTCTCGTTTCCTCTATGGGCGTGCGAGGGAATGGACGCACTTGCTCCCAATATCCCTTTCTGTATCTCTACCCCAGCCCGCCCGCTGCTCGTGGAAAGAGAAACACGACACGCACGCCGTCCCAGGATGACCCAACGCCCCCCGCGCCCGCGCGCAGAAAACGGAGCATCAGACACACACGCCAAGAGGGCAGCCCCAACGATACACCAACTAGGGGCGGAAGAAGCCAGGCGCAGGCGCAGAAGTACGCGCTGTTACCCGATTTGCCCACTCTCTCTCCCACTCCCCGCAATGTCGCTTCCGCTTCTGGGCACATCTGCTTCCGGGGCGCCAGGGGCTCGGCCCCGCCTCAGCTCTCACCCTCCTCTGCCGGGGGAGGGGGGAGCCGAGGGGGTGGGGAAGAGCTCGTTGTTTGTTTACACGATGTGAGCGGAAAAAGAGACCAATAAAGTTTATTCTGGAAACAAAAGGAAAAAAAAACAGGGGCGACGGAGAAAGGAGACGGGGGCGGGGGCGTGCGGCGGGGGCCGGCGAGCCGAGGGAGCGCCGAGGGGAAAGCGGCAGTTCCGGTGCCGCCGCCGCGGCCGCTCGGGTCTCGGGCTGCTGCCGCCGCGGCCGCTGGGGCTGGGGCTGGGGCCGCCGGCGAGGCAGGGCTCGGGCCCGGCCGGGCAGCTCCGGAGCGGCGGGGGAGAGGGGCCGGGAGGCGGGGGCCGCGCCGCCCGCTCTCCTCTCCCTCGGCGCCGCCGCCGCCGCCGCCGCCCGCGGGGCTGGGACCCGATGCGGCTGGAGCCGCGGAGCCTGGAGGAGCCCGAGCGTGAGTGAGTAGAGCCCGGACCGGCCGGGAGCGGGCGCGGCGGGGATGGGGCCGGGTGGGTGCCGGGGACTCCCGGGCGCGCCCGCCGTCCCGGGCGGGGACCCGGCCGCTCGTCTCCCGGCGTCGGCCCGCGGCGGAGTTCGCCCGGTCGCCGCGCCCTCGCCCTCGCCCTCGCCCGCCTCGGGCCTCTCCCAGCCCTCTCCCTTCTCCCTTCGGCCGCCGCCGCGCTCCCCGCTTCCTTCCTCTCCTCGCGTCTTTGGGGACGGGGCAGCCGCGGGCTGAGGAAGTGCGCCCGGGGCCGCCGCCCGGCCGCGGCGCTCGGGCTCCCGCGCCCCGCACGCCCACCCGGCCCGCGCGCGGGCGGCCGCGGCGCCGGGGCGCCGGGCGGGGAGCCGGGCGCCTCCCCCAGGGGCTGTCACGCCGGGGGACCCCGGCCCCGCAGCCTGGCGGCCCGCGCCCGCCTCTGGCCGCGTTTGAATCGCCCGGCGGGGCTCTGGAGGGACAGCCGCTCCCTCCGCCCGCAGCCCCCCTCCCACCCTTCCTTGCGAGCTTGTTTTTTCCTTTGCCCCGAGACAATCGGACGTTTGGAGCTCTCATTCATAGACCTGGGACGCGTCGCCTGCGACTCGAGTCTTCGCTGAGTCTGCCCCGCGATGCCTGTCCCCTGCCTCCTAAGTGGCTCGGGGAGGCAGGGTAGCGCCCGGGACTGGGCTGTGTCAACACCAGACGCGCGGCCAGCCGGGGTGTGTTGACCTCGGCCAGAGGGGTTTATTTTGGGATGCGAAAGGAATCGTGGTGATGGTGGCCAACCGTGTTACAGGACCGGGGAATCGAAAGCTGTTTTCTTGGATGTCAGTGACTGGGGAGCTGTTTACATAGTTATGTAAAGGGGAAAGGAAGCGCAGCGAGGGGGCTTTGTAGAAAAGAGTCCGCACGCGCGCGCGCGCACACACACACACACACACACACGCAAATATATGTAAATATATATGTATATATATATATGTCTCTCTTAATGAATTAGAGTTGTGATTTCATCTTGGTGAAGCTTCCTCATTCCAGCACTACGCCTTTGTGCACAGGCAGGACCTGGGTTTGCGGGACGATGTTTTGAATTGTAGTTTGTGTGACTGGGGGGAACCCCTAGAAAACTTGGGTGGGTAAATTCCCCGTAACTCAAGGGGTGATTTCCGACGTCACTTTTGAAACCTCGCAGGCAATGGTTCTGGTCTGTTTTCTTGCTTAGGAACTGGATTCTCTGGGTATTTGCTTCTGTTGCACCGTACAAGATTTGTTTATGTGCTGGATTGCGGGTTGTAAGAAAAGTCCTGGAAAATGCTTAAGATTCCGTGCTGCTAACTTAGTTTGGATAAATCAAAACACTTTATGTTTTTATCAGTAGGTTCTCAAAGCAACTGCATGAATTTAACATGTCTGTGTATTCGAGTTTTAAGATTTTTTTTAACTGAAGCATTGAATTCTGGTTGACAGCATAGATCTCCGTCTAAACATCACATGTTCTGGAAAATTTTAATTATCAGATTAACTGTCCTGCAATGTCATCAGCCAAAATTATCTGAAGAGGGGGCGTGTGTCTGTGTGTGTGTGTGTGTGTGTGTGTGTGCGCGCGTGTGCAGAAACAAACATAAAAGATCAGTTTGGGAATATTTCCAGGTTGATTCCAACACTATAAGCTAAGTAACACCCCATTTATCAAATGAGGAGGCAGTAAATGCTACTCAATAAGATGAAAATTAAATACGTATTTACTTTGTTAGAGTTGGTGGCAAGGAGGGTAAAGATTTCAGCTGTAGCATAATTTTCTCTCAAAAAGTAAAAGCTGTACCCTTTGTGCATCTAATTC